>JAKCPI010000999.1:0-21553 GCA_023213315.1 Euborellia annulipes
ATGAAATTTTGTATTTATTTACGAATCTATATTGTGTATAAAATGTCCAAATATGAGATTAAAATTTTGAAAAATAACCATAGTTTATTTCAAGCAGTCAACATTTAAAATGCAAGTTTGAAACTAAGGTGCTATGGGAAACTAAATATATCTCGACACAAAAAATCTGGTGTGACCAGCACGGTGCACAACTTTCTCTTACCGAAGGGTAAGAGAAAGTTGTGTGCTGTGCGCCAGTCACACCAGATTTTTATTATTAATTTGAAAAGAAAAAAATTCATCTGTCAAAATAAATTTGAAAAAATTGATTTTTAATTATTTTTTGGACGTTTCGAGACTAAAATTTGATTGTTTTTGCTTGAATATTTTATATACTAATTTATTCAATCGATATCAAGCCCTAAATGCGTTTATTTAATTAAAAAAAAAACAATAAATTAGGGTTATTAGAAAATAAAGCAGTGAGTAAAGATTTTAGGTCGTGGGATTCACTAATAAACCCTCATTTTTGGGGTCGTAGCTAGAATAAAAAAATTCCTATGACTTTATAATTGATTCAAAAGACCAGTTTTGCATTTTGCCACATATTTGTAAATAAATAAGAGATATGGCGAGTTTTTAAAGAGCGGTCCGGCGTGAGAAAAAAGGGCTAGACAAGAGTTACTCCAGTCTCCCTGGCTGATCTCTGTGCGCCGATCGAATTTGAAAAAAAAAAAAAAAAAAAAAAAAAATTGAGGCTCTTCCATCAATTGAGATAAATGTTTAATTGATTTATATATCCTTTTTATACTTAAATCTTATAAAAATTTATTTAAAACTTCATTTATTAAAAGCTATAAAAATAAAAGAGGTGGATTTTTTAAAGAATTTCATCCTTTGAGGACTATAAAATTTCAAATTTTTAATAAATAGGCCGACTTATTACTCATATCAATATTAAATAAAAAAAAAAAAAAAACTTAAAAAAAAAATGCCTTTATTTAAATTGAAAAAAGCCCTCGGGGCATGGCGTAGAGGTTAGCGTGCTAACCTCATATACCAAACGTCGCGGGTTCGGACCCCAGGCAGTCCGATGATTTTATTTAAGCCAATTGGATACCAAATGGCTTAAATAAGAATGCCTGGACCCTAAATAATATATATTCATAACGGTTATCGCAAATGTCTTATATGGCCTGAGTTGCCGAAAAGACTGTGTGAATGTGTGTGTGAATGTGAGTGTGAATGAGAAAAAAGTGTGAATGTTTAAAAAAAAAAAAAAAAAAAAAAAAAAATGCCTTTATTTAAATTAAAAAAAATCTGGTGTGACTGGCGCACAGCACACAACTTTCTCTTACCCTTCGGTAAGAGAAAGTTGCGCACTGTGCTGGTCACACCAGATTTTTTGTGTCGAGATATATTTAGTTTCCCATAGCACCTTAGTTTCAAACTTGCATTTTAAATGTTGACTGCTTCAAATAAACTATGGTTATTTTTCAAAATTTTAATCTCATATTTGGACATTTTATACACAATATAGATTCGTAAATAAATACAAAATTTCATAAGAATTGGAAAAAAAAATTTTAAATGCGTAAAAAGTTCCAAAGGGGACCCCCCTTTTGAATCGAAATTAACATACAAATCCCTATAGGAAATTAACATTGGCCAAATGCGAAGATAAGGTAGAAAAATTTAAAACGCGTAGAAAGAGAGAAGATAGTTTTGTGAGAGAGAGAGATATGTTTTCTCCGAAAAAAAAATGGGCGTTTAAATAATAATTGATTTTTAATCTAATAAAAAGAAAAAGATTTAAATTCGGTTACCATGGCAACCATTTATTTCTCCTATCTTTCCTATGAAGCACAAGAGTAAAGTGTGCTTCAAACAATTTTGAGGGCAAAACGAGAATATACATTTGAAAGAGCATCTAAAAAATAATTGATTTTTGAATTTTAATCAAAATCGTTAGAGCGAATTTTGAGAAAATCGAAAAAAACTGAAAAAGTACATCAGTAAAGTACTAGTACTTTTTGGCCGATTTTGATTAAAAGCTTATTTTGTCGGTCCCGGGGGTGTTTAACTTAAATATAAAATTTCAGCCTCCTAGCTCAATTCCTTCATGCTTAAAATTGACACACACACACACAGACAGACAGACAGACAGACAGACAGACAGACAGACAGACAGACAGACAGACCATGTCGCGAAAACCACTTTTTTGGATTCAGGGGACCTCAAAACGTGAAGATCCATCAAAATCTCGACATCGAATTTTTGACATGAAACCAATACTTTCTCTCTATATATATATTACATATATACATAGGTAAGAGAAAGTAAAAAATTTAATTATTTCTCTCTTTTTAGTTCAATTTAAATAAAACCATTTTTACTTTCTCCTACTTCGATATATATGTCAATATATATAAAGAGAAAGTATTGGATTCATGTCAAAAATTCGATGTCGAGATTTTGATGGATATACACGTTTTGAGGTCTCCTGAATCAAAGTGGTTTTCGCGACATGGTCTGTCTGTGTGTGTGTGTGTGTGTCTGTGAATAAAATATCTCAAGATTGAAAAAAGCTAGGAGGTTGAAATTTTATATTTAAGTTAGGCACCCCCATGGGACATGACAGGGAAATTTTGAACAAAATCGACCAAAGAGTACTTTACTGATGCACTTTTTCAGTTTTTTTAATTTTCTCAAGATTCGCTGCAAAGATTTTTTTAAAAAAATTCAAAAATCAATTATTTTTTAGATTCTCATTAAAATGTATATTGTCATTTTTTCATTGAAATCTTCTGAAGACCACTTTACTCTTGTACACTCCATAGAAAAGATAGAAGAAATGGTTGCCATGGTAACAAAATATAAATAATTTGCCATACTTATAAATTTTGCATCAAATAGTAGAACAACACCCACCCAGATCAACGTTGTTTAGCAATTCCCAACGGGGGTGGAAAACAGGGTAGGGGGGCCCCCGCAGCAACCCACGCTGGCGCCCCCCCGGCGCCCCCCATACATTCTTTTTTATATATTTATATATATATAAAAAAAGACGCCCCCCCCCCACAGACAAAAAAAAAAAAAAAAAAAAAAAAAATTTTGCATCTTGAAATTCGAATGTACCGTGCTATCGGTAACTAAATATATGCCGACACAAAAAATCTGGTTTGACAGAACACAACTTTCGATTACTAAAAGTAAGAGAAAGTTGTGTGCTGTGCGACCACACCAGATTTTTTAACTAAAACCTCATTTTTTTTTGCTTTCATCCGAGGAGTCAAACCGAAATAAAAAAAAAAAAATATTGCATTCATAGATTTATTCATTTTTTTTTTTTTTTTAATAAAGAAATAGATTTACAATTGTTAGTTAATAAATTTCTATAAAGATATAAAGGGAAGGCGGGAGGGGGGGTGGGGAGTAAGTAAGATCTGCGCGCCAGTCGACAATTGAAGTGGAATGGGTAGGGAGGGAGGGATCCTGTCGCCCTCCCCTCCTTTCGTCAAATTAAGAAGAGCTAATCATTAACATGGGAAAAGAATAAAAATATGAAAATTCAATTGTCTATAACTCCGCAACCTCTAATCCAAATTGAATCCAGTTTTTTGTTATGAATTTAGAATTTCCTAGAGAATTTTCATACGTAGCGAAAATTTATTATTTAGAATTCGAAATTTTAGTCTTTGCTTAAGACACTCCCCAGGTGAGCTAGAGGTGTGAAATTTTATATTTTAGGATCATTTTTGGTGACAACATTGTATGCAAATTTTTATCAAAATAGGCCTAACTAATGTGGTACTTTATTTGAAACCTCATGCTTTCTTTCTTTTTTTATTATTTTTTATTACTGAATTTATAATAAAAAATACTAAAAAGTTTAAAATAATAATATAATAAAAAATCTGGTGTGACAAGCACAGAACACAACTTTAAATTACCGAAGGTAAGAGAAAGTTGTGTTCTGTGCTTGTCATACCAGATTTTTCGAGTCCACATATATTTAGTTTCCGCCGATATATTAGAATTCAAGATGTAAAATTTAATAAGGGAAAATATTTATATTTTGGTTCAATTTTGAAGTTCAATTTAAATAAAGGCATTTTTTTTTTTTTTTTTAGTTTTTTTTTTATTATATTTTTTGTATTTAATATTTATATGAGTAATAAGTAAGCCTATTTTCTAAAGATTTGAAATTTTTTACTTCTCAAAGAATGAAAATCTTTAAAGCCCTCGGGGCTTGGCGTAGAGGTTAGCGTGCTAACCTCCTATACCAAACGTCGCGGGTTCGGACCCCAGGAAGTCTGATGATTTTATTTAAGCCACTTGGATACCAAATGGCTTAAATAAGAATGCCTGGACCCTAATATAGATAAATTCATAAATAACGGACATCGTCAAAGTCTTATATGGCCTAAGTTGCCGAAAAGACTGTGTGCATGTGTGTGTGAATGAGAAAAAAAAAATCTTTAAAAAATCCAATCTTTTATTTTTATAGCTTTTAATAAATGAAGTTTTAAATTAATTTTTATAAGATTTAAGTATAAAAAGGATATATAAATCAAGTAAACATTTATCTCAATTGATGGAAGAGCATCAATTTTTTTTTTCAAATTCGATCGGCGCACAGAGATCAGCCAGGGAGACTGGAGTAACTCTTGTCTAGCCCTTTTTTCTCACGCCGGACCGCTCTTTAAAAACTCGCCATATCTCTCTTATTTATTTACAAATATGTGGCAAAATGCAAAACTGGTCTTTTGAATCAATTATAAAGTCATAGGAATTTTTTTATCTAGCTACGACCCCAAAAAATGAGGGTTTATTAGTGAATCCCACGACCTAAAATCTTTACTCACTGCTTTATTTTCTAATAACCCTAATTTATTGTTTTTTAATTAAATAAACGCATTTAGGGCTTGATATCGATTGAATATATTAGTATATAAAATATTCAAACAAAAACAATCAAATTTTAGTCTCGAAGCGTCCAAAAAATAATTAAAAATCGATTTTTTCAAATTTATTTTGATAGATGAATTTTTTCTTTTCAAATTAATAATAAAAAGACTATTCTAGATAGAGAAATAGTAAATATTGCAATTGGATCAACATAAAATTCTGAATCATAATAAAATAAAATTCATTTAAAATAGGATTTTTTGACGTGACAACGTCTTACAAATCATGTGTCTATAGAGGCAGGTTCGAGGGGCATGCACGAAAAAGTTTATCGGCTTGAATAACTCTTCTGTCTTAAGAGATATAATTATGGGAAATATACGGTTAGAAAGAATGAGTGTTCAGCTAAAGATTTCACCATTTATTTTTTTCTACCATTTTATTTTACCGTGCTGCGGTAAATTCTAATTTGAAAGTTTAAACCCCTGTAGATTCCGAACGGCTAATCAGATCAGACTAAATAGGATGTCATTTGGTGCAGAAAGAAAACCTCTAATAGAATAAATAAAAAAATCCCGAGTAATTAACTCCAAAATTAGTTTTTTTCTCGAAAAACCTCATTTTTTAGGCAAAAAAATAACGAAAAATAGCCCTATTTATGTAACGCCTAGCTACTTGACCGTAAAAGCTACATTAAATCTAAATATAGTTTTAGAAAGAGTGGTCCAATGCCCAGAGGTAATTTTTTCATTTTTTTGATATGAGGTCATTTTACCCCATGAGAGCACTCGGCGGGATTTCGTTTTTCGAAATTTTAAACCCCTGTAGATTCCGAACGGCTAATCAGATCAGACTAAATGGGATGTCATTTGGTGCAGAAAGATAACCTCTAATAGAATAAATAAAAAAATCCCCAGTAATTAACGCTAAAATTAGTTTTTTTTCTCGAAATCCTCATTTTTTAAGCATAAGTCGCCCTTAATGGATAAAAAAAGCCACACCTGTCATATATTGTTTCAATGAAAATGTTTGAACATGTTTATTTATGAAAACAAACTACTAGTAAAAAAAACAATACTTTCTCTCTTTATATTTCAATATAGGTAAGAGAAAAAAAATTTTTTTTGAAGTCAAGCAAAAGACGTTGTCACGTTAAAAAGCCACCGGCTGTGTAGAAGACACCGCCAACACCTAATTTTTTTTATTCTCTTTGGTTCTATTTTTATCCGCTGCACTTGGAGACAAGAGGCGGGTGATTGGCAAGCGAGGAAGGAGGGGAGACCAAGACAGGTTAATAATTGTTGGACTTAATCACTTTAAGTTGATGATAAATAAATGACAGTCAAATACCCTAACTTGAGCAAAACGGTATATTACTTTCTCTTGCCACTATATATATCAAGGGCGGATCCAGAGGTGTTTCTCGGGGGGGGGGGGGTAATCTGGTGTGACTCGTCGCACAGCACACTATTTTTTTTTTTAATTTCGGTAATTTAAAAGCGCATTCTGTACTTGTTTGCCAGAATATAAATACACATCAAATTTTTAAGTATTAATTTTAAAAATTTTACATTAAAAATAAATTTTTTTGCAAAAAAAAGGTATTTTTTTCGAATCTCGGGGGGGGGGGGGGTAATTACCCCCTTTACCCCCCCCCCCCTTGTATCCGCCCTTGATATATATGTTAATATATAGTGAGAGAAAGTATTGGATTCATGTCAAAAAATCTGGTGGGACGAGCACGGTGCACAACTTTCTCTTACCGGAGGGTAAGAGAAAGTTGTGTGCTGTGCTGGTCACACCAGATTTTTTTTTTATTTCCTTTTTCGTCGACTTTGCGCATGCGCATCTGGGTTTTATACATTTTATACAGTTTTATTCGCGATTTTTGTATAAAACTGCAAAAACATGTATAAAACCCAACTCTGTTAAAAGCTTATTTTCACGTTCCTTATGTTAAATATAAAATTTCAACCTCCTAACTATTTTCGTTCTTGAGATATTTTGTTCACAGACACATCGACATAGATATAAGAATATCATTTTTTTTTTTTATTTAAAAGTAAAGAATATTTTCAAATTATTTTAATAGCTCATCTATAAATAAATAAATAAATAAATATAAGCAACCCAAGTGGAGAGAGAGAGGCGATATTATATTAAAGCGCGTAACTTTTAACCGGATTACGTTAAACTAATTGCGCGGCACAACGCGTGCGCCTTATAACCCTATTAATTCTAACCCTTCTTGACAATGGATTTACGTAGATGTGGATTGGATGGGGGGGGGGAGAGAGAGTACAGGTGAAAGGGTCCCTCCCTCTTTTGTGTCATTTCATGTTTTCAAAATGAACATTTAATAAAATTTGCCTTTCGTGATTGAGATAAAAATGTGTGACTGGTCGCACATGCACACAACTTTCTTTTACCCTTCGGTTGTTCTGTGCTTGTCACACCAGATTTTTACTTTCATTTAAAACAAAAACGTCACCAAAGAAGTACACTCACTGATCGAAAAAAATGGACTTCTATTGAATTAAAAAGCGAACCCTATCCACGAGAAGCTAAATCCTCTCTGAGCATCGGGTCACGGGCACTAACTTTATTAAATATTATTTAAAAAAAAATATTTCTAGAATCTTTCTTTATACTTGTAAAAGAAAAAGAAGTTCATTTTTTTCGACCAGTGTTTTTCTTTGATGACGTTTTTGTTCATAATTTCGTTAATAATTAACAGATTTTTATGAATGAATGATTTTTAGAAAGCCAAAGAACTATAGAATATCGTAAATATATGTTTTTTGCATTCAGGGATATCTAAAATTGTATTAGGGGTGACCAAAGCAAAAAAAATCTTGAAAATTTCGATTTTTCTAAACTTTAAGCGGTTTGCGGCACGTCTAAATGACCTCCGATTGGGATGAAACTTAAAATTTATATGTATTCTAAATATCTGTATATTTTTACGGGGTGTCGCGTTAAAAATAATTTGAACATTCTAAACAAAATCCGTTTTAGAGCACATTTTCTATTAAAATCTATTTTGCTCTATATCTCTAAAACTGTGCCTGATGGGGCAAAACTGAAATGATATTTGAATTCAGCATGAAAGAATACTTCTAGAATTTCATATCTTTATTCTTGTGAAAGAAAAAAAAAAGTTCATTTTTGTCGACTAGTGTTATTAGAAAGATAATCAGGAAAGAGATTCGTAAATTTTTTGTGAGAAAAGTTTATTAAATCTCTCTATATATTAACATATAAGAAAGGAAAATGCATTTGACGCCCACGGGAAGCCCGAGCGCTCTTGGGTCAAGAGTCTCTGGGCACACGTGCAGAGCGCAGAAGTTGATTTTATTCCAATTTTGTCATTTTCTATCCAATTGATGTCAAAAATAAAATCTCCCTATTTGAATTAATTATCAATTGAAGTGTAAATATTTTACTTCCCTAGAAGTATTTTAAGATGTAGTTTATAATTGTAATGTATTTGTTTAAATGTTTTTCGTAATCATCCATCTACCTCCTTTCTTATGGGTCAAATTTATAATTGATATCGCTTCTCTGAATTTTTCTGAACCTGGCTGGCTTGCATTTCTCTATATATTAACGATTTAAAGTTAAAGATGCATTAATGAATAAAAAGAATTTTTATTTGATTCTTTAAATTTTTCTTTAAATTGAAATCTAAATCTCATCAATCAAATACAATCGATACTGAGAGAGAGAGTGCAAATAGTTTTGCACTGTCTTTTTTATATATAAAAATATTTATTTTTATTCCTTCTACATCTGTTAAAAAATCGGGCGTGGCTGGTCGCACAGCATACAACTTTCTTTTACCTTCGGTAAACGAAAGTTGTGTTCTGTGCTTGTCACACCAGAATTTTTGTGTCGACATGAATTTAATTTCCGACAGTACGGTACATTCGATTTTCAAGATGTAAAATTTATATGTGGAAAATATTTATATTTTGTTACCATGGCAACCATTTCTCCTATCTTTTCTATGGAGTACAAGAGTAAAGTGGTCTTCAGAAGATTTCAATGCACAAAATGAGAATATACATTTCAAAGAGAATCTAAAAAATTATTGATTTATGAATTTTAAAAAAAATCGTTGGAGCAAATTTTGAGAAAATCGAAAAAAACTGAAAAAGTGCATCAGTAAAGTACTAGTACTCTTTGGCCGATTTTGTTCAAAAGCTTCGTGTCACGTCCCATGGGGGTGCCTAACTTAAATATAAAATTTCAACCTCCTAGCTCTTTTCGTTCTTGAGATATTTTGTTCACAGACACACATACAGACAGACCATGTCGCGGAAACCACTTTTTTGGATTCAGAGGACCTCAAAACGTGTATTTCCGTCAAAATCTCGACATCGAATTTTTACCATCCATACTTTTCTCTCTATATATATTAACATATATATAGGTAAGAGAAAGTAAAAATTTTATTCTCAACTGCATATTGTCTATGAAATTCTGAGCTTATTAAAAAAAATCCCATAAAATTTGGGGCCGTAGTTTGCGAGTTGTACGCAATTGAATATTCGAGTTTTTATTTTTTTTATAACGTATAAATTATTAGGCCTTAAGAACGGCGCGCGGAGGGGAGGGAGGCGCCTCACCTCCCCTCCAGGCATTGTCTCCGGCCGGCGAGAGATGCTATTTCTGGAAATAACTATTAAACTCTTTTTCTAAGAAATTATTTTATTATCTCCATCGCAAATCTATCGTCTAAATAAATTTAAAATTTAAAATAAAGAGATTCATTTGACTTGTTAAGTTACTACAAATAATACTCTCTCTTGGATGGGAGAGACAAATAATTAATTAATCGTATGAAACGACTATTATTTATTATTTATTTTATAGCGCTATTAATTATTCTCTTTTCAATATTCTCTCGATTTTTAAAAAATAATTTTTTTTCTCTTTTTTTTTTTTAAACACTCACACTTTTTTCTCATTCACACGGTCTTTTCGGCAACTCAGGCCATATAAGACTTTTGCGATATCAGTTATTGATTAATATATCTATAGGGAGTCCAGGCATTCTTATTTAAGCCATTTGATACCCCCAAATGGCTCAAATACTGTAAAATCATCGGACTGCCTTGGGTCCGAACCCTCGACTTTTGGTATACGTGGTTAGCACGCTAACCCCTTCACCAAGCACCGAGGGCTTTTTTTCTCTCTTATTGTACTTTAGAATGCACTGGCCGCAAGCTCTATTTATTTTTACTTTCTCTTACCTCTCATATATATAACTTAGAGAGAAAAGTATTGCGATCATTTCAAAAATTCTATGTCGAGATTTTGATGGAAATACACGTTTTGATGTCCCCTGAATCCAAAAAAGTGGCTTTCGCGACATGGTCTGTCTGGGTTCAATTTAAAGCATAAAGGAATTGAGCTAGGAGGCCGAAATTTTATATTTAAGTTAAACAAACCCCTGGAGCGTGAAAATAAGCTTTTGAACAAATTCGGCCAAAGAGTACTAGTACTTTGCTAATGTACTTTTTCAGTTTTTTTTCGATATTCTTAAAATGCGCTAAAGGGATTTTGATTAAAATTCAAAAATCAATTATTTTTTCGATGCTCTTTAAAATGTATATTCTCATTTTGGCATTGAAATCCTCTGAAGACCACTTTACTCTTGTACTTGATAGGAAAGGTAGGTGAAAAGGTTGCCATGGTAACAAAATATAAATATTTTTCCATGTGTATAAATTTTACATCTTGCATTCTAATATATATCGGCGGAAACTAAACACAAAAAAATCTGGTGTGACAAGCACAGAACACAACTTTCAATTAGCGAAGTTAAGTGCTGTGCGACCAGTCACACCAGATTTTTATTTTCAATATCAGCTGTTTATGGCCATTCAACTCAAATTAATTCCCTTGAATTACACAAACGACTAACACATAGAAAGGATTACGTCATCGAGATTATAAAAATAAAAATAAATAAAAGGTTTTTTTTTTTGTTTTTCTGGTCGTAGTTTTCGTTTGAGAAGCAACTCTGTCTCCAAGATAATTTCCAAAAGGGTTAGTTAAAATATAGGCGACCTGTCTATTATTTGACATGAAAAAAAAAGTTCTTGTGCTGTTAATCACACGAGATATTTCTCTTGTTTTAATTCTTAATTTGCCTTCCCCCCCCCGTTTTGGTCTATCATCAAACCCGATGTGCATTTTTCTTTTATTTAAAAAATAAATCTGGGCGAGGAGCGATGATACAAAAATATACAAAAAATATTCTTAAAAATCTGGTGTGATGGTCGCACAGCACACAACTTGCTTTTCGGCAAGAGAAAGTTGCGTAATGTGCTTGTCACACCGGGTTTTTTTTTGTCTCGAGATATGTTTAGTTGCCCTTAGCTTAGCTTAGTTCCAAACTTGACCACGCTCGAATGGAGGGCGCTACCTTACGGGCGTTTGAAAAAATTTGCTCCTTTCACGTGTCAAGTTTTCAGAATGGGACTGTGAATTTAATCTTGAATATTTTATAATAAATTAATAGATATTCACCGGCTTTATAAATTCTTCCTAAATTTAAAGTTTCGTCAAAATTGCTTTATATTTTTGGATGTTATTAACGAGAAAAGGCCAGTTTTTGTGTTTGAGTGTCAACACCATACGAATGCTTGGAGCTATCAACACCAAATTTTTTTATATTCACCGGCTTTTAAAACTCTTCCTAAATTTAAAGTTTCGTTAAAATTGCTTTATATTTCTGGATGTTATTAACGAGAAAAGGCCAGTTTTTGTGTTTGAGTGTCAACACCAGACAAACGCTTGGAGCTGTAACACCAAATTTTTTTATATTCACCGGCTTTAAAAACTCTTCCTAAATTTAAAGTTTCGTTAAAATTGCTTTGTATTTTTGGATGATATTAACGAGAAAAGGCCAGTTTTTGTGTTTGAGTGTCAACACCATACGAATGCTTGGAGCTATCAACACCAAATTTTTTTTATATTCACCGGCTTTATAAACTCTATCTAAATTTAAATTTTCATCAAAATTTTTTCGGCCTTCACCAGGACAAATGTTATGTTTGCCTCGAGCTTGGCAACTCCTGGTGCGAACATTCCTCAGATAGAATGACTTCAGAATTCAAGAGACACTCTAAATAAAACTTTTGCCAAATTATGTTAAAAAAGTGTAAAAAGTTTTAAATATACAACTTTATGCAAGATTCACAAAATAATTGATTTTTGAATTTTAAGAGAAAGTAAAAATTAATATGTCAAAATAAATTTGGAAAATCGATTTTTAATCATTTTCAGAACGTTTTGAGACTAAAATTTGATTGTTTTTGCTTGAATATTTTATATACTAAGTTATTCAATCAATATCAAGGCCTAAATGTGTTTATTTAATTAAAAAACAATAAATTAGAAAATGAAAGAGGCAGTTAAAATTTGAAGATGTAAAAGGCAATAAATAAACCCCCATTTTATGTGGTCGTAGTTAAATAAAAAAATGTCTATAGCTTTATAATTGATTGAAAAGACCAGTTTTGCATTTTTCCTCAAATCCAACGAAAAATAAGAGAGATAGAGCGACTTTTTGAAAAGCGAATGTGCGCGTGAAGAAAAGCCTAGACGAGAGTGAAGCGAGGCTCCCTGGCTGCACTCTGGGCGCCGATCGAATTAGAAAAAACAAATTGATGCTCTCCCAGCATTTGAAATAATTGCCAAATTGACTGATTTCATCTTTTTATGCTTTTAGAAAATTTTATTCGAAACTTTTTTTTAACTATAAGAATAAAAGAATGCATATTTATCTATAAAGAATTCAATCCTTTGAGAAAAAATAAAATTTCAAAATATTTTGTCTTCAATCAAAGAGATGCTTATTTCTCATAAATATATTAAATAATAAAATCCATCCCTTTAGACCTTTAGTTCAGTGCTTGTTAAACTTTTTGAGTCGCGGCCCCGTTGGGAACCAAATAAATATCTCACGGCCCCCCTATTTTTTTTTTTTTTACATTCTCTTGCCTATGTGTGTTCAATTTTAAGCATGAAGGAATTGAGCTAGGAGGGTGAAATTTTATATTTAATTTAGACACCCCTCTGAGGCGTGGAAATAAACTTTTAATCAAAATCAGCCAAAAAGTACTAGTACTTTACTGATGTAGTTTTTCAGTTTTTTCGATTTTCTCAAAATTCGCTCTAACGATTTTTTTTTTTTAAATTAATAAAAATCAATTATTTTTTTAGATGCTCTTTAAAATGTAATTGCCGTTCAAATCTTCTGAAGACCACTTTACTCTTGTTCTTCATAGGATAGATAGGAGAAATGGGTGCCATGGTAACAGTAATTTAAATCTTTTACTTTTTAGATTAAAATTCATATAAATCAATTATTTAGATGCCCTTTTAAAAAGTACATCAGTAATATTTTGTGAAAATTGTTTGAAGTATACTCAAATCATTTCATCTAAATTAAAATTTACACTTTGATATTTAACTACCCTACAGTAATACAAGATCGAAATATCGCTTGTGTTCAAATAAATATAACAACCATGTGATGATGAAGAATTGAAAGATTTTATATCTAACTAAATATATAACTATCATTTATTTGGCAATATTCTCTGACTGCTTAATTAATTTTTTTTCTCGTTCAATTTTTTATAATTCTTCCAAATGTCCAAAAACAAAAAAAATTTAACTTAAAAGGTGTTAAATTATTATTTTTAAAAAGAGAAAGAATTATTCTTAGAAACGAGGGGGGGGGAGAGGCAGAGGCGCCTGGCGCGTTTTCTCGCCAGCGACAATCAGAGCAGAGGAGTGGGGGAGCCTGGCGCCCACGACCCTCCCCCTCCTTTGGTCAATTTAAGAGCACGAATTGGAAATGAATAAAACTCTGAAACTTCAAATGTCTATAACTCGGAAACGGCGCATCCAATTCGCATCGGATTTTTTGTAATGAGTTTAGAATTTCCTAGAGAATATTCACATGCAACTAAAATTGAATAATTAAGAATATATTTTTTTCTTTAATCTAACCATCCGTTCAACCAATCAAATGATAGTAAAAAGGATCATCGTTCTATATTCTCTGAAATTTTCCCTTTTATCTGTATATAAAATTTTCAAACAGTTTTTTTTTTTTTTATTTCTCTTTATTAGCAATCTCCGCACTCCCAATTTTTTATTAAATAAACGAATATTATATAAATTTTAAATAAATACCTTAGGGGTTGTCCACATATTACGTAACGCGTTAGGGGAGGGAGAGGCATGGGCGTAACTAGGGGGGTCAGGGGGGGGGCCCCCCAGAAAGCTCCCTGTATTTAAATATACAAAATAGACAAAAAGCGTTTAGAAAACTTAAACATTACTAAACTAAGAGAAAAGAATATTAAATAATTATCACTATACTATTATTTTATTCTGTTTCTATATCAAATATATAAATAAAAAAAGAGTATTTATTTAGTATAAAAAAAAAATCTTTTTTATCCAACTCTTATAAAAAATAAAAGAGATACAAAAAAAATAAAATATTCATTTTCATTCATTCATACATTCATTTATATAATTTTATTATATATTGTATTATTATGAATTAATTAATATCCTCCCTCTACCTCTTTTTTTTTTTTTATTTGAAAATTGTATTTATTAGATTAAAAAACATAAAATTTTATTAATATTATTTTACTAAAAAAAAAAAAAAATTATGAATAAAAAATAGATGAGAGAAAGAATAATAGAAATGACCTTTTGGGAATCAGAGTTTTTTTAATTAAATAGAAAAAAGCTCGTAGTGAGTGCAGAATTATTTAACTAGCCCTCGGGCTTGGCGTAGTTGGTAGCGCGACACGGGCCACGGGCGAAAAAGAACTTAAATGAAATTAAAAAAAGTCTGGTGTGATGCTCGCACCACACACAACTTTCTCTTACCTTCGGTAAACGAAAGTTGTGTTCTGTGCTTGTAAACACCAGATTTTTTTTTTTTTAAATTCATAAATCAATTATTTGCGTCATTTGGATGGAATCGTAATCAAAGAGGTCAAATAGGGCTATATAATATTTAAAATTGTATTAGAACATTGATGAAGGGTGAGTTATTGCACTTCTAATTCGAGAACGAAAACAATTTCCTTTTTTTTTTTTTCAAATTATCCACCGGAAATGTGACCTGTCATAGTTTTTTTTTTTAAATTTACTTCCAGGAAATTATGAAATAATTTATTAATTTCTGTTTTTTACTTTCTCTTACCTATGTATATATGTAATATATATAGAAAGTATTGGTTTCATGTCAAAAATTCGATGTCGAGATTTTGATGGATCTTCACGTTTTGAGGTCCCCTGAGTCCAAAAAAGTGGTTTTCGCGACATGGTCTGTCTGTGTGTGTGTCTGTCTGTGTGTGTCTGTGTTCAATTTAAAGCATAAAGGAATGAGCTATGAGACTGAAATTTTATATTTAAGTTAAACACCCTCCCGGGACGTTGAAAATAAGCTTTTAAACAAAATCGGCCAAAGAGTACTAGTACTTTACTGATGTAATTTTTTAGTTTTTTTTTTTCGATTTTCTCAAAATTCGCTCCAACGAGTTTGATTAAAATTCATAAATCAATTATTTTTTCGATGCTCTTTCGAATGTATAATCTCATTTTGGGATTGAAATCTTCTGAAGACCACTTTACTCTTGTACTCCATAGAAAAGATAGGAGAATTGGTTGCCATGATAACAAAATATAAATATTTTCCCATACTTATAAATTTTACATCTTGAATTCTAATATATAGGCGGAAACTAAATATATGTCGACACCAAAAAATCTGGTGCGACAGTCACACCAGATTATTTTTTTTAAATTATAAATCAAACGCAAAATAAAATATAGTGGAGTGAGTGAATTCAGAGACGCTATTTAAAATACAACTTATAGATAGCCTTTTTACTTTCTCTTACCTATGTATATATGTAATATATATATAGAGAGAAAGTATTGGTTTCATGTCAAAAATTCGATGTCGAGATTTTGATGGATCTTCACGTTTTGAGGTCCCCTGAATCCAAAAAAGTGGTTTTCGCGACATGGTCTGTCTGTGTGTGTGTGTGGGGGTGGGTGTGTGTCAAATTTTAAGCATGAAGGAATTGAGCTATGAGGCTGAAATTTTATATTTAAGTTAAACACCCCCGGGACCGGAAAAATAAGCTTTTAATCAAAATCGGCCAAAGAGTACTAGTACTTTACTGATGTACTTTTTCAGTTTTTTTCGATTTTCTCAAAATTCGCTCTAACGATTTTGATTAAAATTCAAAAATCAATTATTTTTTAGATGCTCTTTCAAATGTATATTCTCGTTTTGCCCACAAAATTGTTTGAAGCACACTTTACTCTTGTGCTTCATAGGGAAGATAGGAGAAATGGTTGCCATAGTAACAAAATATAAATATTTTCCCATACTTATAAATTTTACATCTGAATTCAAATATTCCCTACTGCCGGGAACTAAATACATGTCGACACAAAAAATCTGGTGTGACAAGCACAGTGCACAACTTTCGATTACCGAAGGTAAGAGAAAGTTGTGTGCTGTGCGCCAGTCACACCAGATTTTTTTTGATTTTGGAAATTTTTTTTTTTTTTTAAATGAATCATTAGAGCCCGGAATTTTATGCAGCAAAAACAGATAAATATTCCATATAATAAGCAGTAAAAGTATTAAAATATTACTTACTCAGTGACGGCGCTACGGGGGCTAGGGGGCATGCGCCCCCCCCGGCAAGGACCTCTGCCCCCCTGGATGCCCCCCCCCAAACAGCTCGAAAACCAAATCAAAAAATTTCTAAAATTATTCACTTAAAAAAATGTAAATTTTTTAAGATTTTTATTACAGCGTAAAAAAGAAATTATTTTTTTAAATTCTTTATTTTAATAAATAAATTTAGTTACTCTCAAGTTTTTGACAAGTAAATATCTTTCTTTTGTGCCATTAAAATGTCATCAAAAAGGAAAAAATATCCGATAAGTTTACCAATCGAATTGAAATAAATAGAGACGGGGTCTAAATGGCCTTCGATGCCAAAAAAGTCCTAAATTAAAAAAAAAAAAATCTATTGAGCCCCAATCTAAAAAAAAAATTTTCTTCTTCGAATATAAGTGTAAATCCACCAGCTATGAATCAAGCTCAAGTGATTCAGAAGAAATTGATACTGATTTTGAGAAATTCTGCGCATAGCCAATATTTTACAGAAACATTTCTGGGCTTTCATACTTCTGAGGAAGCCTGCCAACCAAAACTGAAAATATTTCCCTGTACGAAATTCGGTAAGGTTCAGTGCTGGTGGTGTGATATTTTTTGATTCCTCTTTAAATTGTATATTTTCCTTTTGCCCTTGGAATCTTTTGAAGAACACCCTACTCTCGTACTTTATAGGAAAGATAGGAGAAATGGTTGCTATAGGGACATTTTCTCATGTTTATAAATTTTACACCTTGAATTCCAATGTTCCATACTGTTGGAAACTAAATATACGCCTATATCGACTAGAGTCCGACCGAAACAAGATTTTCAGCCGAAACCGAATTTTGCCTTTCAATTTTAGTTTCGACCGAAATCGAAACTTGTTTTCAAATTTTTCTTAAAATTTCCTATATAAAATTCATCTTTTATTTTTAGTAAAATTTCCATTTTTCCCTCTTGCGAAAATCATTTGGCCTGTTTTTTAAGTGCGAATTTCACTCGACGTTTTTATTTAGTGTACGAGCATAAATAATCCCATCTTTTCAAACTCAGGTTTCGGGCAGGACGAAGTTTCGGCTGAAATTTGGCCGAAACTGGCCGAATTTGAAACTTCTGTCAGTTCCTAAGGTCGACACAAAAATCTGGTGTAACTATCACACCAGATTTGTTGTTTCTCTGTTGATGTAGCCTATATATTTATTGACTGCCCCCCTGTTGACAAGTTTGCCCCACTCCTGCCCCCCCCCAGTGAGAATAAGCTAGCGCCGTCACTGTACTTACTATATATGAAATATAGAGAGAAAGTATTGTTTTATTTAAATAAACATTATAAGCTATCAACAGGAACAGGTAGATGAAGGCAGCGAGCAAAGAATAAAAACTTTATTTAAATATTGTCGACGTTTCGGGAACGCGTCGCTCCCATCTTCAGGACGATAAATTGTTAATGTTGTTTAGATTGATACAGTCTTTTACTCTTGGTCAGTGCTGATGTTTCGGGCCCATTCAACAATAAATTAAGCCCAGGCACCGTCTACAAGTCTCATAGACAATTAAACATACATTTAATGGTATATGCAGATTTGTGTTGCAATTTTGTATGATCAATCTAAACAGCATTAACAATTTATCGTCCTGAAGATGGGAGCGACGCGTACCCGAAACGTCGACGATATTTAAATAAAGTTTTTGCTCTTTGCTGGCTGCCTTCATCTACCTGTTCCTGTTGATTATCACTCAGCCATTAATTTCTTTTCAAACATTATAAGCTATGTATAACTGTGTCAAAAATTGTTAGCATGAAGGCCGCAATAGCCTGGGCCCGTATTATTAAGTAGCCCCAGGGCCCGTCAAATCTGTCTACGGCCCTGGTTGTGTGCTGTGCGCTTCACACCAGATTTTTTATTTTCTTTGGAAACAAAAAAAAATATTAATTTAGAGTAGACGATTTCGATTATCTAGATCTGTTATCCGAAATTTCAATTATCTGAAAGAGAAGAGTCCATCTGATTTTTTAAATTTTTCTGTTCCTTTTTTTTTATTATCAAGTATAATAAATAGTTAATAAAGCTTACGCGAAATGTTTTCATAATATGATTAATATAGGCCTATATTTTTTTAATTCAACTTTTATAGCCACTATTAATAAAATTATATTTAAATTATTTATTATAATAATAAAAATATTGTAATTAATACGTACTTATTTTTAATTTGAATTTTACTTCTTGCGTCACCGATGATGATGTCATCAGTCAATGAGCCTTCTACTCGCGTTAGTCTCTTTGACCGGCGCTGTCAAGTTAATTTGCAACGTTCATTTGTGTGTGTTATTAATAAAGTTTTTAGTGATTTTTTATTAAGTGTTACAGTGTTTTATTAATATTGATATCATCTATTATTATAAAAAGGTAATTATGAAATTTATTATTATTAAAAAAGAAGGAAATTTTTCATTTCAATGTTCATTTGAATGCTTTTTCATATGAATATAAATATTATTATATATCATTAAGCTTCAATCAATAGACTATAAATATTAGATCTGAATATTTTTTATCTTTTTATTTATTTGATAGGCGCCAGTGGATAAAATACAACTGAAATTTGATTATAACCTATCTTCTATTATCATACACTGAGAAAACCGGACAGCTTGTGAGTAGAGTTCAATATTTTGACTTTATTTCTTAATTTTAAACCGAAGGCAAGAAAACCTTCAAAGTAATAACTGTCAAAGTCAATTTGAGTATGATTATTAAATTAGATCACTTAGTTGGTACATTTATGGTTGAAATGAATTTAATTTAATTCCACAAAATGAATTTATTACTCGGGAGCTTTTAGATTCCACCTTATTATTTATGAATTCTTTGCATTTTTATTTGATTTAGGCCTTATGAGCATATGGCATGAATTTTCAGTTTTTTTTTTATTTCTATTTATTATTGTTTTTTAATTTCCTTTTTACTTTGAAACTACCTTGCCCCTCCCCCCCCTGGATGTTAAGAAAGCCTGTAAGCCCCCTTTAAAGAAAAATTTAATTGTATGATAAATTATATTTTTGTATAGTGAATGCCAAAGTTGAACTCATCTGTTTTTCTACATGTGATAATTTCATTGTTTTTATAAAAGATAGTCGAAATTTTTAAGATTTTGACCACGAAAATTTCCATTAAAATTTTCATATTAAAAAAATCAATTGGGAATGACTTCCCCAAAACTTTCTCGTATATTCTTTTGGAATTATGTCTGTGTCTGTGTGTGTGTGTGTGGTGTATGTATCGACACAATTGCTTAAAAACCAGAGCAGCCAGATCGATGAAATTTGGTATAGACTCTTTGGACTAAAATTGTAGATTTCTATCAACTTTTGGAGTAAATACGTCAATTGGAAGTAGTACTTTACCTAAAAAGTTTTTGTTTTTTTTTTTCAAAAATTTTGAAATTTTTAATTTTTTGTCATATTATGATAAAATACTCAATTTTAAATCAGTTTTTATTCTTTGATATTTTTTCGAAAACTGAATAGTGAAAAATGTCAAAAAATAAAAACTTTTTAAAATTGAATATTTTATCATAAAATGACAAAAAAATTGAAAATTTCAAAATTTTTCAAAAAACTTTTTAGGTAAAGTATTTCTTCCAGGTGAAGTATTTACTCCAAATGTTGATAGAAGTCTACAATTTTAGTATAAGGAGTAGATACCAAATTTCATCTATCTGGCTGCTCTGGTTTTTAAGCAATCGTGTTCACACACACACACACACACACAGACATAATTCCAAAATAGTCGAAATCGAAATCTCAAAGTCGATTTTTTGACGACTACAATACTTTCTCTTTATATTCTATACTAGGAAGTAAAAAACAATGAAATAATCACATGGGGAGAATGGATGGAACTTTAGGCACTGAACCATTAAATTAAATTAATTACTTATCTTAGAATATAAAGCAGTGTTTCCCAACCTCTTGAAGTCTACGGCACCCCAAAGGTGCGTTGGGGATAACATTACACACTAGGGGCACCCTTCCTTTTTTTTTCCCTCTAGCAAAACAAAAATTTTTTCCCTCTACACGGGATTTTTCTCACTCTGCGGAAAATTTTTTTTTTCCCCTTGCATGAAAATCATTTTACAAAAATTTTTTTTGTCCTGAAAATCATTTTGCCTTTTATTTATAGCAAAGCTCAAGTTTTTGCGTCCTGCAAGAAATTTTTGCCGCTTCCGTTTAAATCGTTTCACCTTTTGATGAGGAAAACTATTTTTTTTTTATCTAAATATCTCGCGGCACCCCTGAGGCATTTTCGCGGCACCCTTGGGTGCCGGGGCACACCGGTTGGGAACCACTGATATAGAGATAAGTTATCACAGAGAAAAAGCAAATTATTTATTTGTTAATAAGACAAGTCTAAAACAATTGTAGAGGAAAGAAAATTGAAAATAAAAATGGAATTTGAAAGATAATGGGTCAGAGGACCTCCCAGATTAAGGATTCAGTATTAATATAGAGGAGCTGATAAATAAAAGTAATAGATAAATGGAACAAAAAATAAAATATATTCAAGCTGTTAAAACAATGAATTTATCACATGTAGAAAAACACATGAGTTTAACTTTGGCATTCACTATACAAAAATATAATTTATCATACAATTAAATATTTCTTTAAAGGCTTACAGGCTTTCTTAACGTCCAGGAGGGGGGAGGAGGGGCAAGGTAGTTCCAAATTAAAAAGGAAAATAAAAAACAATAAAAACTGAAAATTCATTCCATATAAGACAGCGGTCGGGGGACTTTTTAATCATTACCCCAAAATATTTTTGTGTAAGTTGATATTACCCCATGGCGAAGAGCAAAAAAAAAAACGAAATCGCCTCTTTTTAGCATCTTTCATATTATAGCCCCCATGATAATTTTGAAACTCA
>JAKCPI010001000.1:0-43904 GCA_023213315.1 Euborellia annulipes
AAAACATGTGTACTTTGATGGGGTTTAAATATTTTTTGGGGAAAGCATGTTTAGTAGGTCAGCTAAAACTTTTAAAATTGAATATTTTATCATAAAATGACAAAAAAATTGAAAATTTCAAAATTTTTGAAAAAACTTTTAGGTAAAGTACTTCCAGGTGAAGTATTTACTCCAAATGTTGATTGAAGTTTACAATTTTAGTGTAAGAAGTATATGTATACCGAATTTCATCGTATGTGGATGTTCTCCGGGTTTTTAAGCAATCGTGTTCTACACACACGCACACAGATTTATAATTACAAAATGGTCGAAATTGAAATCTCAAAGTCGAATTTTTAGACGACTACAATACTTTCTCTTTATATTCTATACGAGGGAAGTAAAAAAACATGAAATAATCACATGTGGAGAATGGATGAAACTTTAGGCACCACTGAATGCAAAAAAACTCCCATTAAATTAAATTAATTGCCGGGGCCTGCAAGAAGAAAGAACAACACCACCAAGATCATCTTTTTAAGCAACGCCAAGTGGTGCTGAAAATCGGGATAGGTGGCCCCCGAAAAACAAGTTATCTCATTGAACGCCCCCCAAGCCATCGATACATGTATTTAAATAAATAATAAATATTTATATGTCAAGGCCTCTCGCCGAAATGACTTTAAAAAAAAAAAAAAAAAATTAAATTAATTACTTATCTTAGAATATAGAGCAGTGTTTCCCAACCTTTTGAAGTCTTCGGCACCCCAAAGGTGCGTTGGGGATAACATTACACAGTAGGGGCACCCTTCCTTTTTTTCCTCTAGCAAAACAAAATTTTTTCCCTCTACACGGGATTTTCTCACTCTGCGGAAAATTTTTTTTTCCCCTTGCATGAAAATCATTAAAATTTTTTTGTCCTGAAAATCATTTTGCCTTTTATTTTTAGCAAAGCTCAAGTTTGTGCGTCCTGTAAGAAATTTTTGCCGATTCCGTTTAAATCGTTTCAGCTTTTCAGCCTTTTTTATCTAAATATCTCGCGGCACCCCTGAGGATTTTCGCGGCACCCTTGGGTGCCGGGGCACACCGTTTGGGAACCACTGATATAGAGATAAGTTATCACAGAGAAAAAGCAAATTATTTATTTTTTAATAAGACAAGTCTAAAACAATTGTAGAGGAAAGAAAATTGAAAATAAAAATGGAATTTGAAAGATAATAGAAAACAAATGGGTCAGAGGACCTCCCAGATTAAAGATTTAGTATTAATTCAGATTCAGTATTAATATAGAGGAGCTGATAAATAAAAGTAATAGATAAATGGAACAAAAAATAAAATATATTCAAGCTGTTAAAACAATGAATTTATCACATGTAGAAAAATATCTGAGTTTAACTTTGGCATTCACTATAATTTATCATACAATTAAATTTTTCTTTAAAGGCTTACAGGCTTTCTTAACACCCAGGGGGGGGGGGGCAAGGTAGTTCCAAAGTAAAAAGGAAAATAAAAAACTATAAAAACACTGAAAATTCATGCCATATATGAGAATTAGTGTTAATAAATGTGATTCCTTCTTTTGTTATTGTGTGCTATTTTATGCCAATCGTGGACCCCTCCCCCTGCTCCATTTTAGAGGTTGAATTTAAGAAGTTACCCTCTTTCAGTTTTAAGTTGAATAAGCTCATGCAATTTAACTCTACTTATATTTATCACTCTTTGTCTGATCCTGAACTAGTTGATCATCAAAATATCTATATCAAATTTTAAGATTCGGGCGAAAAATCAAGGAATTCAAAAATTTGCCAAGAGATGTCAGAATGGTAGCTAATAATATTTAATGCATTTGGTTGATTTTTCATTGATCTTTTAATCAATAAATACTTTATAAATGTTATTATATATTATGTATCTTTTATAAAAGCATAAAAATATATAAATATAGGCTAATAGGGGATCGGCTGTTAGACTAGCCTGCCATCTATTGCAAGAATGCTGAACTAATTTGACATTTGATTTTTAAATAAATCATCTAAGCTTATTTTAAAAATTTCTTAATTAATATGTGATTAATAATAACAATAAATTCATTTTTAAATTTAAAAAAAATTAAAGATTATTGGGACAGATTGTTTTTTTGTATTTGCTTGATAACAAAAAAATTAATTACGATAATTTTTTAATAAGTCATTAAAAAAATTATAGCTCGATGTCCCAATAATCTCATATGAATTTAATTCATTTAAAAAAAAAACCGCATTGAAAAATTCCTTATAATACCAGCTAAAAATATTCAAATGTAGCAACTAATTTGGGACGAAGAGTGCATTGTTTATATATTCTTTTCATTTTTTAGATGATCATCCCTTTTTTTTTTTTTTTTTTAATGTTGACCTCACCAATCTTCCATTTTCTTTTCTATATTATAAAACAAACTTTTTTTTTGTATTTAACACACTCCATAATTCAGTGAGAGCTTTTCTTCTTTTCTCTCTTTTTATTTTTTTTTTTTTAAAGCAGCTTTAATTAATAAGCAAGATAAAAGAATAATTAACAGCGCGGGGGAGAGAGAAAAAAAAGAATAAATAGATTTAAAGATTAATATAATAAGGGGGGATTAGCAGACCCTCAATTATCGTATGGGGTAATACTTTAGGAGAAAAAATAAAATAAAATTATAGAATAATAATTGGGTGATTTAATTATTTTTTCATATTCTTAGTAACGGCTTGGGTGGGCGTGCAAGAAACCAGATAGAAATGTAAAGTAGGCTTGAAAAAATCAGGCCGAGTCTCGAAAAGCCATTAGAAGACGATTCAGTACCGAGTTACTCTAGGCGGCAAGAGATGGCGTTAGTTCTGCCCATAGGGAAACAAGCGTTTTATTCCATTTCATTTGAAAGATTCCAGCTAATTAATTAAGGGTAAAAAAAATAATTATTTTTTAACACAATGATTACTAATTTAATTATCTATAAGATATAGAGCGAATTTTTTAAAAATATCTTTTATTTAATGCGATTAATCTAAAAAAAAAATTTATTTTTTCGAAAATCAAAAAAAAAGGGCTTCTATAAGTTGTAGATATTTTAAATGTTTAATATGAAAATCATTGTGTGATTTTATGAAACCACGATGCAAGTGAAACTTTTTTTCGGATCGTAGGCGTTTAATTTTCAGAAAATTATTCAATTAAGGGTATTAAAATCACGTTTTTAATATTAATAATTGGAAAATGGGAAATCAATAGATGCATGTTAAAAACTGAGAACAATATTTATTTAGTAATTGAAGATTTGAATCATTTTAAATTATTTTAAAAATTATATTTTATCAATTTAAAAATTGAATAATTAAATCTCACAATTATTTTTTTTATAATTCGTCATATATATTAAATTTCAACTTTCCTAATTTTTGTCGTCATGGCTTTTAGCGTAACGGCCTTTGACGTCACGGCTTGTAACACGGCATGCTGATAGAAGAGCGCAAAAATTTGAGGACATCAAATAAAAGTTTCATTTTAATATAAATTTAAATATGATTTAAATATAAATACAATGCTATAAAAGGGTGTATGTAATAATAATAAGCCAAGCCATTTAGAGAAGAGCTCAAGGGGCGGTTGATTAATTATTTTTATAGTGATCTAAATGTTTAAAACATAATGTATATATATATATATTTTTTTTATCCATTCGGAACCTTCACTAACGTAATTACATTTTAGATACAACGAGGACACAAAATAAATGCAAACTTGAAGGGGGGGGAGATCCTTCCATTTGTCCAATGTCCCTTCGAAGAGAGCCAACTTCTCTCTTCTACCAATTGAGAGAGAGAGGGGGAAATTGGCCGGAGATAAGCAACAGAGAGAGAGAAATCTTGTCAGCTACAGCCGGAAATTTGATGCCCAACGGCAATCGCAGGTCAGAGGAAATGATCAATGGGGCCGTTAATTGAATCTATTTCATTTAAAAGAGATCACACACACACACACACACACACTAATGCTCTCTCTATATTCAAGTGAGTGAATTCTGCTACTGAAATTATAACTTCTGAAATTGGTCCAGTCAAGGGGACTTGAACCTCCCCCCCCCCCACCACTCCACGTTATATTTTCTAGCTTTTTTTTTCAAAAACCCTTTTCGGCTACAGCGGGATTAATAATTTATTTAAATAATTTAATTATAATCGTACCGATGGCTACCGGGGGACGTTCCACACGCTTAGGGTCACCAATCCCGAGTTTTCGCCTCGCTTTTCATTGCTTAACTGCAATTGTGATGACTGTTGCTCTTCTCCGTTGCCAGGAGTTTTGTATGAAGGATTATTTATTTTATTTTCTTAATTCAATTATTGGAATCTGCTTCGCAATATTTAAAGGTCCTTTGCCATTAGCTTTGTTTAATAGGGAAGAGGATGCAGCCAAATAATTGACTGCAAATTTTCAGAATATAATTCAATTAAGGGTATTAAAATCGCGTTTGTAATCTTAACTTAATAATTGGAAAATGGGAAATCAATAGACACATGTTAAAAACTGAGAACAATATTTATCTAGTAATTGAAGATTTGAATCAATTTAAATTATTTTAAAAATTATATTTTATCAATTTAAAAATTGAGTAATTAAATCTCACAATTATGGGGGGATTTTTTTTATAATTCATCATATATATTTAAATTTCAACTTTCCTATTTTTGTCGTCAAGGGTTGTGACGTCATGGTTTGTAGCGTCACGGTCTTTGACATCACGGCTTGTAACGCGACATGCTAAGAGAAGAGCAAAAAAATTTGAGGCCATCAAATAAAAGTTCCACTTTAATAAAAATAAAAATTGTAAAATTAAAAAAAAAAAAAATAGCGAAGCAGACATAGCCTTTCAATTAATTCAATGTAATGGCAGAATTCTCAATGAGCCGAGCACACCAGAGAGATGAGACAGAGGAGAGAGAAATGGGGGTGGGAGGTTATAGCGGATAGCGTATCTATTATGTAAATTTCATTTTTTTTTTTAATTTTATTTATTATTGACATTTTTAATGATTTATATATTTTTTTTATGATTTTTTTTTTAAATATTAAACGAAAAGAGAGATCTCTTTACAAATATTATTTCCTCCAATTCAATAAAAAAAATTTTTAGCCAGTTGAATACAAGCCAAAAAATTTAAAAGAAAATGGAACATAAAAAAAAAAATATCAACTTTTTAGCTTGATTATATATAATTTCAAAAATGGAATGAATTATTTATTTACTAGCTGTTGAGCCCGAATTTGATGGGTGCTGCCAGTTTCATCTGTAACTGAGTTAACAAAGAGCTAAAGCATGAATGATAAAAAAAATTTAGTATCGTTTTCACTTTTAACTATAATAGTAAAAAAATCTTGAAAACAATCAACATCATTTGAGTGATATTGATTAATTAGATAAAACATAATAAAAAAAAACTTAAAAAAAAATGCTTTTATTTATATTGGACTAAAAGAGAGAAATAATTTAATTTAATTGTTCTTGTTAAAATTGTTGAATATTTATAGACTTAAAATAAAAGCATAACGCGCTCATTGATAGCTTAAAGAATTGTCCCTAGCTTCGGAATTCCCTCGAAGCGCCCCACGCTTTTATTTTAAGTCATAAATATTCAACAATTTTAACACGAACAATTAAATTAAATTATCAATT
Source organism: Euborellia annulipes (assembly GCA_023213315.1). Classification (NCBI taxonomy): domain Eukaryota; kingdom Metazoa; phylum Arthropoda; class Insecta; order Dermaptera; family Anisolabididae; genus Euborellia; species Euborellia annulipes. The sequence continues at coordinate 5,672 of JAKCPI010001000.1, forward strand.
TTATTACACACCTCTAGCCTCATCAGGAAGTCTTGAAAATAAATTAATGTCGCATATAGTTTCAAATAAAGTACCACATTAGTTTCACCTATTTTGATAAAAATGGTCATACAATTTTTGTCATCAAAAAAGACTTAAATATCAAATTACACACCTCTAGCCCATCGGGAAGTCTTGAAAATAAATCAATTCGCATATGGTTTCAAATAAAGTACCACATTAGTTTGGTCTATATTGATAAAATGGTCATACAATTTTCGTCATCAAAAATGACTCTTAAATATCAAATTACACACCTCTAGCCCATCGGGAAGTCTTTTGAAAATAAATCAATTCGCATATGGTTTCAAATAAAGTACCACATTAGTTTGGTCTATATTGATAAAATGGTCATACAATTTTTGTCATCAAAAATGACTCTTAAATATCAAATTACACACCTCTAGCCCATCGGGAAGTCTTTTGAAAATAAATCAATTCGCATATGGTTTCAAATAAAGTACCACATTAGTTTGGTCCATATTGATAAAATGGTCATACAATTTTCGTCATCAAAAATGACTCATAAATATCAAATTTCACACCTCTTGCTCATCGGGAAGTGTCTTAAACAAGACTAAAATTTGGTGACCTTGAAAGAATAAGTTAAATAAAAGCATTTAAAAAACTCACAAACAATAATTATTAGCTGTTTTTTAGGAGAATCTCTTTTGTATTCTTGTCATCATTTTTTTTTCTATTACCCCTTTTTTTCTCTCTCTCCCAATCCTTGGGGAAATCCGGGAACAACCTTGGATAAATAGGCCCAGAGTCTTTTGTGACCTCTATCATCTTTTGATTAGATTATAAATCTACAACGATGTGCCCAACATACAAATTCAAGCACCGAAGAGGGATGGAAATATAAATCATTTGCCCACCAATTTGTATACCAAATAGTAAAAATAAATGTGCCTGTACTCCTATATATAGATTAATTTGAGTTGCTAGCTTTTTCCGGAGCACCTCCCCCTAGCTACGCCACTGTTTGCCACAAACACAGTATTAATTAAGGATCTGTTGGAACTGGAGAAACATAAAATGACCTTTTATTTATGTTCTTTTAATGCTTTTACAATGTATTTAGTTTGTATGATATTTCCATCATAATCACGTTTTGATCATCCTCAGAGCTATTGTGCATATAATAACAAGTAAAGAAATTAATTTTTGGAAAACATTATCAATTATATCTTTTAGAGTTCATTATCAATTTTATCAGTGAATATATTATAAAGCATTAACAATCATTATGCACTTTTAAAAAATTCCTGGATCCTCCTCCAGCTGGCTCGGGCCCGCCCGCGGCCTTGTTTTAATCAAGTGTCTCAATTTTTCAAAACAACACTCTCTTATCTTAAAAATAAATATATATATATATAATATCGGCATGTCCGTCTGTCTTTATCCATTACATCCCCGGTCCGTCTGTCTTTATCCATTACATCCCCGGTCTTTCTAAGGAAAAAAATAAATAAAAATTAATTGGCTTTAATTTTTCATAAGGCAACACAAAACTCAATGCTTGCCAATGGGCAAATTCTGCATTTTCCGAAATTTTTCACTCTTCTCCTTTTAAGAATTTGGAGACCCGAATATTATTCCTAGACTCTATAAGACTGCAAAATTTCGTTTCAAAATCCCTCCAAGAAATCTATATATATATAATGGCGGAGTGTCCGTCTGTCTTTATCCATTACATCCCCGGTCCGTCTGTCTTTATCCATTACATCCCCGGTCTCTCTAAGGAAAATTTGGTCTAATTTTCCGGGAATTTGGCCAAACAGAGAGGGACAGACGGACACTCCGCTATTTTATTTAGAGATATTAATTGTCGGAAACGAGTTGTCTGAAAAATTGCGGCATATGAATAAAGAACGGCGATAGTCCACCACAGGCGGGCCTAAGCCAGCTGGATGGGTATTCAGATTTTACCGAAAGCAATCTACGCGACTAGTATAAATATATATAGAGGAAGGTTTTTTTTTTAAATGAAATAAAAAGACATTAACAAAATGTTGATAAAGTACATACTTTAATATTCCTCCCCCTCCCTCCCTCCCCCTCCTCCTCTCCACGCTTTTCTTCTAATTGATGAAATATTTATAAAGTGAAATTAAAGGAACGCATTTCTTTCTAATGCTTTTGCAAACTCACAAGGCAGCAGCAGCAGTCGCCATCTTTAGAATTACAAATTTTAATTATAAATTTCGCTTTCTGTTTTAATAATAAATAAACTCCTCCCCCTCTCCCCCTCCTCTTCATCTTATTCTTCTTATTATAAAAGGCATTTAATTTAAATTTGAAATCTAATAGACAAACGACTTAAAAGAGTAGATGGAAGATTGTTACATAAGTATATGTTTTTAGAGTAAATAAATCCTATATTTTAAACATTGATAGATATCTTTATTTTAACTGCCACAGCTACTGAATAAATGTTTATTGATAGATATTTAATGAGAAATAAAATAAATAAATAATGATATGCGAAAATTAAAATAATATATTTATATGATTAATTATAGAATAATAATTGTAAGATTTAATTGGAATTTTTATTTTATATAAATTATCAACTCAGAAACTATTTGACGAATATTTATGGTTTTTTTTTTTTTTTTTGGTTTTCAACGTATAGAAATTTTTTTTTTTTTTATTTTTAGAAAAAAAAAAACAAATTTAAAATTTAATTTATAAAATTTCATCTTCTTTTAAATATTGATAAATAAGGACCGGAGAAGAGCAACAGTCACCACAATCGTTGTGTTGTGTTTAAAACCACACGTATTTTATTTAAAACAATATTTTTTTTTTTATTAATTTTGAACAAATTTACTAATTCTTATAATGAGTGGAGTCTCTAATTAAAATGAGATTGTCACAAACCTTAACTGATTTGTACCTGAAGAAGGCCGAAACGTTGTAATTTTTACAAATAAACCACAGCTAAACTGGAAAACAAAATTCTTATCTATGAAAATGGACCCTTAAAGTTCAAAGACAATAATTTTGGAATTTTCTCATGACATTAATTTCTAAGCAGACTACTGTAAATTCTATATTAAAAGAAAAATTTGTAGCCTATTGTTTTATTTATTAAAATTCATGCCATATGCAGTGCAAGATTCAAATTTTCAAATACTCATAAATCTTTTCTAGAGTCAGCACTTCCAGTACTAGGGCCTTTCGCGGGAATAAGCCGGTAAAGTTGCGGGAAGATTGTTTTTCGCAAATATCTCGAAAACTATGAGGTTTTTCGCAAAAATTCATCTATACAAAAATAATCGAAATTAAATTACAAACTAAAATGGTCTAGTTCATAATCACGGTGACAGTGAACGGTTCGGGAGATATAGAGGGGTGAAATTTGATGGTTGCCATGGTAACAAGATATATATTTCTCTATATCAGTGTCTCCTTTCATATTAATTACAAATTTACCCCTCTATATCTCCCGAACCTTTCACCCTAGCGTGATTATGTACTAGACCATTTTTGTTTGTAATTTAATTTCAATTATTTTTGTATATATGATTTTTTGCGGAAAACCGCATAGTTTTTGAGATATTTGCGAAAAAACATTTTCCCGCAAATTTACAGGCTTATTCACGCTACACGCCCCGGTACTGGAAGTGCTGACTCTTGACTATCTTTCCACCACTAAAATGCAACCTATTCTGAAAATATTAGCCTCTTGTCTATTTTTGTCGCCAGCTCTTGGCTAAAACAAGTCATTCAGGGCTAAGCGTATGTTTATGATGATTATCACCCAAAAAAAAAAACTGTAAATTGAGATAGTTGTTAAAATAATAATAATAATATTCCGCCGTCTGGCATCGATGCGCCATTTGGCGAGAACAATCGGATGGGGGTGGGGGTGATCATTATTATCTCTCTAATTATATTAAAACAAACCGTGCTACACAAATAATTACATGCTGGCTGAAAAATGTCAAATTATTATTATTTTTAATGATTAAAAAAAAAAAAATTGTGTCATATCTTCAATTAAAATTCAATATTAAATATTATTTTAGAATATCTCTGTAATTTTTGTGTCTTTTTTCATCAGTTTGGTTACTATGGATGACTTTCACAGCTAAGCCCGGGTAGATGTCACAAGCCGTGACGACAAAAATATGAAAGTTGAAATTTAATATATATGACGAATTATAAAAAAATAATTGTGAGATTTAATTATTCAATTTTTAAATTGATAAAATATAATTTTTAAAATAATTTAAAATGATTCAAATCTTACAATCAACTAAATAAATATTGTTCTCAGTTTTTAACATGCGTCTATTGATTTCCCATTTTCCAATTATTAATTAAAAACGCGATTTTAATACCCTTAATTGAATAATTTTCTGAAAATTTTCAGTTAAACGCCTACGATCCGACTTGCATCGTTTATTTTGTATATAATTCATAATTTAATTCAGTTAATTAATTCTCACAATCAGTTTAATATAAATATTTATTTATATATTACAATAGTTTACTTTACTCGTTATTTTTTTTTTTTTTGTTTTGTATTTAAGAGGAAGTGGTTGAAAATGGTGTGGTTTTGTGGTCTTCTTTTGAGTCCTGAATAAAAATGGTTTGAATGGTTGTCTTGTGTGTGTGGTGGGTGGGTGGGTGGGTGGTGTGTGGGTGTGTTAATTTTAAGATGAAGGAATTGAGTAGGAGGTTGAAATTTTATAATTAAGTTAAACGAGAAAAATAAGTTTTAATCGAAATCGGAAAGAGTATAGTATTTATGATGTATTTTTCAGTTTTTTTCGATTTTCTCAAAATTTGCTCAAGATTTTTTTTAAAATTCAAAAATAATTATTTTTTAGATGTCTTTCAAATGTATATTCTCATTTTGGATTGAAATCTTTGAAGACATTTATCTTGTATTTATAGGGAAGATAGGAGAAATGGTTGATGGTACAAAATATAAATATTTTCCCATACTTATAAATTTTACATCTGAATTCATTTATATGTCGGGAATAAATAATGTCGAACAAAAATCTGGTGTGACAGAAGAACAAATTTCGATTAGAAGGTAGGAAGTTGTGTGTGAGTACAGATTTTTTAAATTTTGAAACTTTCATCTACTGAGGCCGTTTTAACTTTCGAATAATCATTGTATAGTGTAGAAAATTAGTACCAATGACTTCCGATAGCCGTTAAGTCTCTTGTTATTTTTTTAGGGGGGAGGGGTGAGAGTTACCTATTTAATCAAATATCACAAATATTATTCTAATGATTTGTCATATATATTTAATTTTCACATTTCTTTTTAAAATATACTAAATTTCTCTTAAAGAAAAATATTTAACTTGTAGTAATTCCTTGAAATCAAAAAACTTTTATAATTACCCCACGCCCCCGTCCCGCCCATCAAAAAAAAAAAAAAAAATGAGTTATGAAAATTGGAAAAGTTATCATCAAATCAAAAAAAAAAAAAAGTAACTTTGATTCGTTTCACCTTTTAAACAAAAAAAAAAAAAAAAAAATATTTAATGGTTATTAGAGGAAAGTATCTTAATTAAAGTAAAGCAAAGAGGGCCGCCGCTTCTCTTCTTTCTTCTTTTTCTGCACTCTTATTTTATTTATTTATTTATTTATTCATTCCGCCGCCCTTTGAAGAAGAGAAGAAAAAAAAAAAATACTCCACGGAATTCGTAATACAAAATCTACAAACAAATACGAAGCAATGTCTTTTTTTTTGTATCCCTTTGGTTAGAGGATTAATTAAACAAAAATAAAAGGGTAATTAGTAAGAAAAAGAATATAATATTATACTTTTGTGCATACAAATTACAATAATTAATTAATTAATAAATGAAGAAGGTGTTTAAAAAGATTCCTTACCATAAGAGTCAAGAACTCTACCTCTGTGCTTACATACTTTAATTTTTAATTGACCATACAATGAGAAATTTTATAAAATTAATTTAAAATTTTATTTTATTATTTTTTTATTTTACTAGCCACCCAGACCTCCCTACGCTCACCCTGCGTGGCTAGCTGGGGGGGCTCTGCCCCCTGACCTCCCGCTGGGGGGCTTATCCCCCAGACCCCCGTGTTTTTTTTAAGACTTAACATCTTCCTTTATGACTTAAAATTTGAAAAAATTTAAAATTTTATTTTATTATTTTTTTAAATTTATTTTATATTCATTTTATTTTTTTAATTTATTTTTTATTTTATTTTAATTTTAATTTTTATAAAAAAAATCTGGTGTGACTGGCGCACAGCACACAACTTTCTCTTACCTTCGGTAATCGAAAGTTGTGTACTGTGCTTGTCACACCAGATTTTTTGTGTCGACATAGATTTAGTTCCCGGCAGTAGGGAATATTTGAATTCAGATGTAAAATTTATAAGTATGGGAAAATATTTATATTTTGTTACCATGGCAACCATTTCTCCTATCTTTCCTATGAAGCACAAGAGTAAAGTGTGCTTCAAACAATTTTGAGGGCAAAACGAGAATATACATTTGAAAGAGCATCTAAAAAATAATTGATTTTTGAATTTTAATCAAAATCGTTAGAGCGAATTTTGAGAAAATCGAAAAAAAACTGAAAAAGTACATCAGTAAAGTACTAGTACTCTTTGGTCGATTTTGTTCAAAAGCTTCGTGTCACGTCCCATGGGGGTGCCTAACTTAAATATAAAATTTCAACCTCCTAGCTCAATTCCTTCATGCTTAAAATTGAACACACACACACACACACCCACACACACACACACACACACACACACACACACACACACACACACCACGCAAAAACCACTTTTGATTCAGGGGACCTCAAAACAACATCCACAAAATCTCACACACACACACACACACACACACACACACACACACACACACACACACACACACACACACACACACACACCACGGAAACAAAGACGCACACACACACATTTTGGCACATAGATTTAGTTCCCGGCAGTAGGGAATATTTGAATTCAGATGTAAAATTCATAAGTATGGGAAAATATTTATATTTTGTACACAGCACACACACTCCTACTCACCTAGAAACACACACACACAGCCAAACATGAGGGCACAAACGACACACATACATTTGAAACACACTAAAAAACAATTGATTTTGAATTTTAATCAAAATCTTAGAGCAAATGACAAAATCAAAAAAACACAAAAATACACAGTAAATACACTCTTGGTCGATTGTCAAAAGCTTCGTGTCACTCCCAGGGGGTGCCAAACTTAAACACAAACTTTCACACACACACACACACATACATACATACACAAAACTCAACACACACACACACACACACACACACACACACACACACACACACACACACACACACAGACAGACCATGTCGCGAAAACCACTTTTTTGGATTCAGGGGACCTCAAAACGTGAAGATCCATCAAAATCTCGACATCGAATTTTTGACATGAATCCAATACTTTCTCTCTATATATATATTACATATATACATAGGTAAGAGAAAGTAAAAAATAATTTAATTTAATATAACTGATTAATAATTTATATAATAATAATTGTGAGATTTATTGGGCGTAGGAATTAAAAATGAGCGTTTGTTTTTTTGTTCAAAATAAGCATTTATTTTTTAGAAATAGTAACAAATTGGTTATTCTATATAATAAATAAATAAATAAATTTATTAAGACCCTCTTAGAGGCACCAGTCCTCGGTGGCTAGGTCCAACAAACACAATACAAATTTAAATACAATAACAAATACAACAAAACAAAAGAATCAACATGTTCATGCATTTCCATCGAAAGAAATAAAAAAAAAAAAAAAAACAATTATCAAAAAATTCGCGCAAGCCATATTGTTCATTTGGATACTAAATGGCTTAAATAGAAATGCCTGGACCCTCCAATATGTATAGTATATTAATCAATAACGGATATCGTGAAAGTCTTATATGGCCTGAGATCTAATTTATATTTATAAAATTAATGTCTGGGCTATAACTGGCTGGGCTGGGGTAATCAAAGTGTGTCCATGTATGTTTTGACTGGTCGTGCAACATGTGGACGGGCATTGTTGTGCAGCAATATCACCTTGTCGTGTCTCTCTTCGTATATTGCTTCACTGCTCCACTCAAACGTATCAATTGTAGTAAGCGGCGATGGTTTCATTAAGTTGGAGTAGCTCATAATACACCACACCAACCTGATCCCACCATATACACAGCATAATCTTTGATCCTTGGATATTTGACTTTGCCGTTGATGTTGAGGCATGTCCGGGATTTTTTACGTTTAGGGTTATCTTAGTCATAGGCGTAGCCACGGGGGGGGGTTTGGGGGTTCAAACCCCCCCCCCATTGGACCCAAGCCATGACTAGATATTTAAGCTCCATAATACAAAATACTTTTTCTCCCTATATATTTCATATATAGGGTAAGAGAAAGTAAAATATAATAATTTTCTCTAGCTTAAAAAAAAAAAATTAATTAAAACGCAAAAAATTCGAGAAAATTCAGAATTTTCCCATTGAAAAGAATTGATTTTTGTTATGCTTTATAAAAAATTAAAGCCGCTTAAAATTGATTAAATCTCGCAAATGAAAAATAATAAAAATTATTATATAAATAAATTTTTTATTTTTTTTCTTAAAGAGGTGTGAGATAGGAGTCTGGTCAAGAGAAACACATAGAGAGACACCCCGGTATTTTACGCCCATATACATAAAATTAAGAGATTTGCATTATTTATTGCATGATACGAGTTGATTGAAAAATTGCGGCACTTAATTAAGAAAGGGCGGGCCCGAGCCACCCCGAGGGGGGATCCAGGGGGGCGAAGCGAAGATGGGGTAAGTGGCTAGTCATATATCTCATTAGACGCCTTATACTGCCCTATTAGTCGGGGTGGGCCCCGCCCCCCCCCCAGAAATAATCCTCAACCCCCCCATCAAAAATTTCTGGCTACGCCTATGATCGTAGTGTACCCATTTTTCGTCGCCAGTCACGATACGATGCTGAAAACCCTTCCTCTTGGTTTCAATTCGTATGGCACCCAATTTCCTTGCTTTTGAAACATTCTCATTGCCTTCAGACGCTTAAAAATAGTTGTTTGATCAATTCCCAAAGATTTTGCATGCTCTTTTAGCGTTTGACATGAGTCGTCATTGAGTAATGTCTCCAATTCTTCATCTTCAAACTTTTTTCGACTGGCCAGGCCGCTCTTTATTTTCGATATCAAAATCCACCGACCAGGGGCGTAGCGAAGAGATTTTTCAGGGGGGGGGAGAAGGCCAAAAATGCCAACTAAATTTAATAAATTTGCCAACTGTACAATTCACATTCTTTTTCATCCTATATATATTAATTTACAAGAGGCTAAACCCGACGCCCCTTAGTCGCTATATGACATGTTCGATGTTTTATGTCCCCTCCCCCCTTCACGGATGCCGCGAGAATGCCTAAGGGGTGCCGTGAGATATTTAGAGAAAAAAATAATAAAGTTTTGCTAAAAAAAGGTCAAATGATTTTCACTCAAGGGAAAAAAAATTTTCCCCAGGGCAGAAAAAATTTCGTTTTGATAGGGGAAAAAAAGAAGGGTGCCGCTAGTGAGTAATATTATTCTCAACGCACCTTTGGAGTGCGGTGGACTTCAAAAGGTTGGGAAACGCTGGTCTAATGTGTAATTTACCGGGGTGTTTTAAGCAATTCCTGGGTTTTTATATAGGATACCCTAATTCCAAAAATACCATAAGTTTTTCTCCATCAAATTTAGTTTTAGAGATTTAGAGAAAATTAAATTTTAATAGATAATGAGCTCTAGAGCGACTCTTATTTTGAATTTTCTGGCTTTACCCCTTAAAAAGAAATACCCCTGGTACATTAGAACCTCGCTTAGGGTGCCCTTACATAACAAGCAATTTGCATAACGAGCAAAAAAAATTGTAAAAATATGACTTGCTTAACGAGTGACGTTTCGCATAACGAATGGAGAGGAGAGAGAAAGTCCCAGATTGTGCTCATGTTACATCAGTCTGTGTCATGAGGGGACAGCTCTAAGGGGAGAGTGTTATTGTTTCGCATAACGAGTGTTTCGCTTTACGAGTATGATTCTGGAACGAATTATGCTCGTTAAGCGAAGTTCCACTGTACATAGAAATATAAAGTTTCAGCCCAATTGGAGGCGATTTAGTGGTGCAAAACACGGCTAAAATTTTAGAAAAATCGAATTTTTTCAGTTTTTTCAACTTTGGACACCCCTAATAGGTAGAATCTTTTACCATCACTGAATGCAAAAAAACATATTTACGATATTCTGTAGTTCTTTCACTTTCTAAAAATCATTCTAAAGAAATTATGAACAAAATAGTTATCAAAGTCAATTTTGTTAAAAAGCAAATATAAGAAAATTTTATGATAAAGATGGTGTTTTGCGCCAAGAATTTAGAGCAATTCTTGGGTATATGGATGGATAGCTCTGAATCCTGACTAAGAAAACTGTTTTGCTCATAATTTCGTTATCAATGAATTATTTTTTTTTTTTTTTTTAATTTTTTCGGCTACAGAGGCCAGGTATGACTTTATTTAATATATTTCTAAATTACATTATACCGATGGCTACCGGGGGGACTTTCCACAAGCTGATTGCTCGGGGTCCCCAATCCCGGGACTTTCGCCACGCTTGGCATTGCTTAACTTTTGGAAAGTTAAAAACTAGAGAAGATCGTAAACATACTTTTTCCATTCAGAGATGGTAAAAATTCTATTCAGGAGTGTCCTGAAAAAAAAATGAAAAAATGCAATTTTTCTAAACTTTTAGCCGTGTTTTGCCCCACTAAGCCACCTCCGATTGGGCTCAAACTTTACAGTATAGACTTCTATTTCTATGTATTTTAACTATCTGCAGGGGGTAACGACTTAAAAAAATCTAGAAAATTCAAAATAAGAGTCGCTCTTGATCAGATTATTTATTAAAATTTAATTTTCTCTATATCTCTAAAACTAGAGCCGATGGCGCAAAATTGATGGCATTTTTGGAATTAGCGCTTCCAAATAGCCAGGACCTAAATTTCAAAAAACTTTTTTGTTGACCTGTATAAAATTTTTTTTAAATTAAAACATAAATTAATTTCTGTTAAATAAACTTTATTTTGCCAACTGGTCCTTGATTTTGCCAACATTTGCCAACTCGATCCGACCTGGGGGGGAGACTCCCCCCCCCCATCCCCCCTTGGCTACGCCCCTGCCACCGACACGTTTTTTCAGTTGGAATATATTCAGGATAAGTTTCTTGAAGCAACCGAAAACTTTCTGCAGCACTTTAAAGTACAAAAGCAATGCTTCCCACAAATGTTGTTTTGTCGGAACGTATTTTGACATTTTTAAGACAATAAAAAACGTATGTGTACACCCTTGTGTTTACTTTGACTAATGGATTTTAATTGTTTTTTTTCGACGCTCTTTAAAATGCAACGGTTCGAAGGATCTTCTTGTATTACTACTAAATACTAATTGTCTGATACATTATTAAAGAAAGACGTGAGCTGGAAGGGGGTTACGAAACCTCCCTTAGTAGATACTCTCGCTAGTTTATTTTAAATAAATTTCTATTTATTTCCCTCAAAAGTAGGGTTGTAATATAATAATAAAATAAAATTAACCGAATAAGTTTAAAGACTTTTAAATAAAATATATGAGTGTAAGAAAAGGAGAGTAGTAAGGTACCTACGTCAGGTATATTGATAATAAACCTTTTAAGCTTTTTTTTTTTACTTTAACGATTGTTTTACGTTCTCTTTTATATACACTTGATGATCTGAATATGTAAGAAAAAAAATCAACAAAAATAGAGAGAAATTTTAAAGTACTGTAAAAACATTTAGAAAGAGTTCGTTTATCCGAAATAATTTTTATATACTGTTTAAAGAAAAAATTTATTATTTACTAAAAAGAGAAAAATCGATCAAGTAGTTTTTTAATTATTACAAACAAAATATAATCAATTCTTGATTAGTGCTGCCATCTCGTGATATTTTAAACCAACTATTTAGCAAAATTAGAACGCCTAAACTCATGGCAACCAACAAAACAGTTGTGTTTATTAAAGCTTTTGTGGTTTGAAATATTATTATTAGGAGAATTTTTAATTATAGACCACATTTTTGTATTAAATATTTATTATATATATATTTTTAATAAATATTTAATACAAAAATGTGATCTATAATTAAAAATTCTCCTAATAATAACAAAACAGTTGCGTATAGAAGAAACCGAGTACAAATCGTAACATTAAAATTAATAACTACGTAATTAAAAAATTAGACAATAACAGCTTCCAAATAAGAGGTGAGCTATTTTGATTGGCCAATTAAATCCTTTGATATTTGCAAGATGATGCAAAATGTGGGATGAGATGGTCCAGAGAGAAAGACAACATCTGGAGCGGAAAGAGATTACTTATGATTGCTTGAGAAAGTTTTTTTTTTTTTTTTTAATAAATTTCAGACAGAGAGAGATCCATAATCCATTTGACATCCATGTCATCCATCCATCCATCCATCACTGATTTTTATTAACAACCTATTAAAAAAGTTTTTTTTTTTTTTTTTGTTTCCTCTCTCTTTCACTCATTACATCTTTCCTTTTCTTTTTATATATTATTAAAAAGTTTTAACAATTATTATTTATTACTTAATAATTATTTTGTAATAATAATGGATTAAATTTAATTATAATAAAAAATTGTTAATTAATTTTTTTTTTAAATTAGTTTTTAATAATTAAGAGATTTAATTAATTAAATTTATCCGCTAATTAGTTGACCATTTATTTTAGGATTTTAAATCAATATGTCTTAACTATTAATTCAGTGAAATTTTTCAAATCGGTTATTTATTTTCTGAGATTATAAACAAATTCATTTGAAGGATGGTTTTAAAAGGGGAAATTCCTCTAAATTCAATCTGATAATTGAATCACAATTTTTAAATTTATTATTTTAATTTTTAATTGTAATTTAAAAAAAAAATATAAATTTCAATTTATTTTAATTAAAATTTTTTTTAATATTATATTGTAATAATACATTTTTATTTGTTTTAAACAATTAATTATCCAATAATTGATAATTATTTAAATAAATATTTTTTAATTGGATTTAATTGAATTTAAATCCCGTGTTTGATCCGTTCTAGTGTGAACATATATTTTACTTTTTTTTTATAATAATTTTTTTTTCCGAGAAAATTAATTTATCCTTTTTTTTTATATAGGAATTTAACTCGCCATCAAAGTTTATTTTTATATCTGAATTAAAAAATAAAACAGAGAGAAAGAGGAAATATCAAAATCAAGGCACTTCAATTGTTATTTACGTTGTTCTCTCTCTTTTTTAACAGACATATCTGAGAGTAACAAAAAAAAAAACACCAATAGAATTGCAAATTGGATTTTTATTATTTTATTTATTTATTTATTATTTATTTATCTTTTTTTTTTTTGTTTTGTTTTATTTACTTCCCTATAGAATTGTTCAATTTATTTTTTCCAAAGAAATAACTCTGGAAATTGTCACCTTTGTTGGTTGATTAATTAAAAAAAAAAAAACAACTCAACAAAAAAAATAAAACAAGAAATATTGAATGAAAAATTGATCAATTTTTATTTTATTATTTTTTTAAAGAGTAAATGAATTTGCATGCAGATTTATCTTCGTTATTTTTTTTATTTTACATATATATTAATTTTGACATTTTTTTTTTATAAATAATTGAATTATTAAATTTTTGCTACATTTTTTATGACATTTAAAAAAATATTATTAAAATATAATTTGATTGTAAACTAATGATTTAAATAAGAAACTGATTGTTGTTGTTTATAGCGTCCTCAAATTTTGAAGGTTATAAATCACTAAATTTTAATATAATCTTTAATTAAATAAACTTTAAGATTTATTTTTACCTTTCTGCCACTTAATATCTAACATTTTTTCATTTAAAGCTATTAAATAATGTACAAATAATTTATTAATTAGTGATTTAATAAATGAAACGAGAAACAAGATGGCTGCCCCATCACGTGAAAGTTGCATCGATTGCAGCGTCCTCTTGTGGCAGTTTTAAGTTTATTCCTTCTAATAGTTATAATAAACAATATTTGTAGTCACTTTTTACATTTCTGCCACTTAATATCTAACATTATTTCATTTAAAATTTTTAAATAATTTACAAAAAATTGTATAATTAGTGATTTAAGGAATGAAACGAGGAACAAGATGGCTGCCATACCCGTGAAAGTGGCTTTGATCGCAGCTCCCTCATGTGACAGTTTCAAATTTTGAAGGTTATACCATCTAATATTTATTACTATCGTTAATAAATAATAAATAATATTTATAATCTCATTTTACATTTCTTCTACTTAATATCTAACATTTTTTTATTTAAAATTTTTAAATAACTCACGAATTATTTTTTAATGAGTGATTTAAGAATTGAAACGAGAAACAAGATGGCTGCTCCATCATATGAAAGTTGCATCGATTGCAGCGTCCTCATTTGACAGTTTCAAATATTGAAGTTTATATCCTCTAATATTTATTCCCATACTTAATAAATAATTTTTATAGTCTCTTTTTACATTTGTCTCACTTAATATCTAATATTTTATAATTTAAAATTTCAAAACAATTCAAAAATTATTTTATAATTAATGATTAAAAAAAAAAAGAAATGAAAAACAAGATGTCTGCCAAATTACGTGAAAGTCGTAACGATTGCAGCGCTCTAAGGCGTCAATTTCAAATTTTTAAAGTTATAATATTTATTATTATCGTTAATAAATAATATATATAGTTTCATTTTACCTTTCTACCACTCGATATTTACATTTTTCCATTTAAAATTTACAAAAAAATTTTATAATTAAAGATTTAAAAAAATCAAACGAGAAACAAAATGGCTGCCACTTTTTAAATTTTAAATATTTATTCATAAAATAATCTTATTTCAGAAAGGAAAAGACAATTTATTTTTTTTAAATTAAAATTTCAAATTTTAAACAAAAAAAAAAAAAAAATGATAAGATAATATTGATCTAAGAATATAAAAGAGATGTGATCCGTAGTCTTATTTATATGTATATCTTACCCTCCTACTACCTTTCGGTATCTATCTCATTTCCTTTGATATTTATCAACAATGAGAAGAAGAGGAAGGGAGGGGGGGGTGATGACCCTTGGAGGAGAACGGGAGGGTAAAAAGACAATCTCCAGATGGGACCAGATGGTGGAGGATTTTGACGTGACTGGCAAGACATTCACCCCCCCCCCCCCCACTCTGCACACTTGGTGTCTGGAATTAGCCACAGCATCCAGACAGCTTCTTCTTTCTCATCTCTTTCCTCTATCCAATGCCTTTATCAAAATAATAATATCCATAAAAAAAAAGAAAGGCAACAACAAAACAAAATTCATCAAAAATTTATCTTAATTTGATGTGATCAAAACATAACCAAACATTTCAAACAAAATTTGTCTCTATTTTTAAATCAAGAAAATAAATTAAATTTGAATGTCCAAAAATTAACAATAAATGTTGTAATGATCATATTTCACATATTAATCGTTTATTACTTTCTCTTACCTCTGTATATATGTTAATATATATAGAGAGAAAGTATTGGTTTCATGTCAAAAATTCGATGTCGAGATTTTGATGGATCTTTACGTTTTGAGGTCCCCTGTATCCAAAAAGTGGTTTTCGCGACATGGTCTGTCTGTTGTGTGGTGTGTGTGTCTGTGTGTGTGTGTGTGTGTGTGTGTTCAATTTTAAGCATGAAGGAATTGAGCTACGAGGTTGAAATTTTATATTTAAGTTAAACACCCCCGGGACCGGAAAAATAAGCTTTTAATCAAAATCGGGCAAAGAGTACTAGTACTTTACTGATGTACTTTTTCAGTTTTTTTCGATTTTCTCAAAATTCGCTCTAACGATTTTGATTAAAATTCAAAAATCAATTATTTTTTAGATGCTCTTTCAAATGTATATTCTCGTTTTGCTCTCAAAATTGTTTGAAGCCCACTTTACTCTTGTGCTTCATAGAGAAAGATAGGAGAAATGGTTGCCATGGTAACAAAATATAAATATTTTCCCATGTTTATAAATTTGACATCTTTAATTCTAATATATTGGCGGAAACTAAATTTTTGTCGACACAAAAAATCTGGTGTGACAAGCACAGAACACAACTTTCGATTACCGAAGGTAAGAGAAAGTTGTGTGCTGTGCGACAGTCACACCAGATTTTTTCTAAAAGTAGACGTTAAAATTTGTGATTTTGCAATTAGATGCTAAAAGTAAGATAAGATAATAACACCAGTGTTATTCTCTAAGTCAAATTTCAACGCTATATGTTTTAACTCTAGGCGTTAATGAATCATATGAAAATAGCAATATTTTCTGCCTATTGGTATTGATGCGCATGCGCACAACAAATTTCATTGGTTATCCTCTCCTCGATTCAGAACCCTATTTTATTTTTTTTATTAAGGGGCTTCACAAGGCCACATTGAATCTTTGGTCCTAAAATACTGGAGCATTTGAAAGTATTTTTTAATGCAGTTTTTTTTAATGAATTAAATTCGAGAGCATTTTACATAATAGAATGCCTTTTTTCTAATTAATTGAGAAATAATGAAAATTATTTTTTTTTTATATTTATAGAAAATTCATAAAAAATTTCTATTATAATAATGATAATTTTTCTTTTAATCTAAAAATGTAAAAATTATCAATATCTAGCCTATAATAATTAAATATATTGATGACAAAGTAAAAAATGAATTTAGGTATTTGTTTAAAAATTAACGGCCAAATAGTTCATTACTCTTGCAAAAGATGGCAGCCTAGTCGAACAGCCGGTATTATCAGATCACCTATTAGCCTATATTGGTACTAATGCGCATGCACACAACGAATTTCATTGGTTATCTCCTGCTTTATTCACTGACAGAACTCTATTATTAAATATTTTTTAATATTTTTAAAAACTATTAACCAATTAATAAAAATTTTTTGTATTACACTGCCCCAATCAAGAGGGGGGGGGGATTTAACCTCCAAAACCCTTAGGTAAGCTCTAGATCATTACTTTTTTGTTTGAATTTCTTTTATATGCCTAACTAATCTCCTAAAACAAAAAATACAGTTTTCGCATATATAGATAATTAAAGAAAAAATTCTCAAAATTTAAAATCTTGCAATTTTTCTCTTCTATTTATTATTTCATATTTAATAGTGAAAGGAAATTAAAAAAAAAAATTTAATCAAATAAAAAGTGAAAAGAAATGCAAATAAAAAAAAAAAAATTAATATTTGATCATTTCCTTGTTCGAACGGGGAAAAACAAAAAAAAATTAATTGAATTGAAAAATGAATATCTGATTTTTACTACAAATATTGAAGTTTCTATTTGTTTTAGAAGATTAGGCGAAGCAATTATTTCTTTCTATTGACATTTGTTTGAAATTGAAAAAAAAAAAAAAAATTGAAATATTATTATTAAAAAAAAAAAAAAAAAAAAAAAAACAATGATATAGGGTAGAGTCTTCAAAAATTCAAAGATAAAATTGTAATTGTAATAAATATAAAAATAAAAATAAATCAAGAGCAGATTGAGGAAATTGTAAAATACGCAAATCAAAAAAAAAAAAAAAAAAAAAAACAAGTTCATCACTCTAATATTTCTATCGAACAAATTTAGGAACCAAGTTTCGGTTGCAAGTTGTGACTTTTTTCAAGAACACAAATTAAATACTCAAAAAAAAATTACATATTATTTAATTTAAATATATAAAAATTCACAACATTTCAAAGATTAAAAAAAGAAATAAATTATAAAAAAATCAAGGGTATCCCTACATACCTAGGAAGAATCGCAGACACAGAAACTGGTAGTCAAATTTTTATTGGGATGACTTTTCGGTCTTCTTCAGGGCTAAAAATCTATATATAGAATAATTCACCGTTGGTACTAGTTGAAACATTCTTAAATTTAATTAAATTCTCATCTAATAAATAACACTAGGTTAAATTTATTTTATATAATTTAATTAGAAGAGGTTTTACTCAGACTACAAAAAAATTCTAGGTGGTCTTGAATAATTCTTAATTTCTAAATTATTAGAAAGAATTCAATCAAAAATGCTGAGGCAATAAATTTATTCTACCTTTCGGCATAGAGCCAATTTATTTTAGTTTGTGTCTTAGCTCTGAAGACGATGTATTGACGTCGAAATGCGCATAAGCTAAAAATAAGAACTTTTTGAATCTTAGGCTAGTGTTATTTATTTATTTATGAAATTTAATTAAATCTACACATATAAATATATATTTTACAGATTTCATCTATTTATTACGAAAACACCTCTAATACGGTAATTTTTTGGCAAGGGGATGTAGAGAAAAAAAAACAAAAACTGATTTTTCCAAATAAATTTTTAATCTATTTATATAACTATTAATAATTTATTTAGCTATTAATACAAAAATATACTGTCTAGAAGTGTGAGCGAAGCGAAGCCAACTTGTTAAACTATAAATATGCACATTTTTAGCTCTGAAGATGGTCATATCGAAAAAGACATTAAACAAAATAAAAAAAACCCCATAAAAATCCTTCAAGTAGTTTTGAAGTTCATATGTTATAAAGAAAAAATTTAAATTAAATCTCACAATTATTATTCTATAATTAATCATTTATATTAAATTTTATTTTTTTACATACAGATAGAGATAATTTCTCACTTCCATTTATTACAAAAAAAAAAATAAAAAATAAAAAATAAAATCTCATTTAAATCATTCAAGAGGTTTTGAAGCATTTCTTTTATTTCTCTTCTTTGTATAATTGTTTGTTGTTATTTACTGAAAAACATGTCCAACAATTAAAAACAATTTCAATTATAACGAATTAAGTGCACTTAAAGTCTACTTTGACAAATTTCATTTAAGGGATTTAATAGTAAAAAATACGAAAAATTTAATTAGTCTAAAAAAAAAAATATTTTTTTTTAATCAATAACTTTTTTTTTTAAATTAAATCTCACTTTTAAAATTCTATGAATTTTCATATTTATTCAAAAAATATAATTGCAATCAAGCGAAATATATTTTTTTTTTCTAACAAACAATTTTTATTCCTCAATGAGCTCACAAAAATAATTTTTTTTATCATGAGATTTAATTATTTATTTATAAAATAAAAAAAAAAAAATCTAAAAACAAACTTTTTAACAAATATTCATTTAAAGTTTGTTTTTTTCTCTTTTGTTTGTTTGTTTGTACTCATTCACTGTGTGTGTGTACTTTAAAATGGATTTATAGGATCTTGTTCATCTTCTAAATTGAATGCTAAAACTCCAAGCTTTTCATAGGTTTGTTTCTATCAGCCCCACGGAAATTGTAAAACCTAAAGAAAGAGAAGATGAAAGAGGAAAGAAAGAAAGAAACTTCTTGTAAAGACGAAAATCACTTTTCTCTCTCTCTCTTTCTCTATGATGACTTCTCATAAAATTTAATTAAATTAAATACCTGATTTCTGTTTTGTTCTCTTTGTCAGGCGTCACCCGGCGCAGCTACTTCTCATTGCCTGGTCACATCAACAATTTTATATGTCGCCTCTACAGCGCCGGGAATGTAAGGCAAGTAAAAGTTAATATCCGGTTTTTTCATCTTCTAATAAAATTGCATCTTAAATTTGATCCTCTGAAAATTCTTTATCGATTAAAAAAAAAACCATAAAAATCGGTTCAGTGGTTTAGAAGTTAACTTTCTTTTAATAATCTATTTTAATATTTTAATTAATAACATATTAATTAATAATCACCAAAATAGTTAATTAATTATAACAATTAAAAAATATTTTAATTAATTATAACAAAGTATATTTTAATTAATTAATATCTTAAAATAATTTAAAAAAATCTGAAACCACTTAATCGAATTTTATGGGATTTTTTTTTCGATTTAAATAATTTTCTGGGAAACGAACGATTTTTTGTACAAAAAAAAAAAAAAAAAGTTTCAATCTTTGTTTTATAAATTATTATTAATTTGGTAAAAAAAATGATTCATTTTTTTGTCTTAACAAGACAGACTTACAATCAAGATGAAGAAACCGGTCATAAATAGCAAACATCGAAAAGATTCTGTAACAATGGGGAAAAATTTGCATGAAAATCAGCGCAGTGGTTTATATTTCTTTTTAATAATCGTCAAACAAAATATATTTTAATTAATTAAAATACTAATTTGATTTATTTTAAAATATTTTATTTTAAATTTAAATAAAATAAAATAAATTTAATTGAATAAAATAAATTAAATTAAATTAATCAAATTAATTGTTTAATTTTAATTAATGCTTTATTGATAATACATTTAACTCAGAAACCACTTAATCGATTTTTATGTGTTTTTTTTTCAATGTTTAGAAAATTTTCTGGGAAAGGTTTTAGATTATATTGATAATTGAGATTGTTGATTTAATAAATTATTAATTAAGAAGCTCCTAAACTAATGAACGAATTTTCATGGTTTTTTTTTTTTGGTAGCGAATTTTCCGAAGGTGATCATTAATTCAGATTAGGGGAATTAATTAAAAAAAAAAGCACAATTATTGTTTATTTGCTAGACATAAAGAAATGGTCCATAATTAGTATCATTGTTGCAATCGATTCGTATTTTGAAATACCCTGTGCCGTGTGCTCTCTCCCTCTCTTTCTCCATCTACCATTTACATAACGATGTTAGTCCAAGAAGTTTCAGGAAGGCAAGACAAAGCCCTTCTCTCTCTTTCACTTCTTTTTTGTCATCACTTTTGCCCTTTTACTCCTCTTAGGGCCCTCATTTAGTAATTATGCCATTACATTGCACATTTACCCTATTGAGCTTTTGAGATAAAGAACAAACAACAACAACAACAACAACCATTGTGTCATAATTAAATTTTGCAGATTTTTATACATTATTTATTCTTTAATAATCCAATTAATTATTGCTAATAATGAAAAGAAAATATTTATTGCTTTAATTAATTCTAATAATGGAATAATTAAAATTTAAGATAAATCATTAATTATAATAAAATAATGGTGAGATTTAATTAATTTATTTAATTTTCCTAAGTGTTTTTATTTATTTTTAGGAAATTTAAAGTTCTTGATTTATATTTTGGAAAATTCATTTAGTGAAATAATTTAAATATAATAATTACACACTGACTAAATAAATTGTGAAAATATATCATTAATTATAAAATAATAATTGTGAAATTTAATAAATTATTCAATTCCATGTATATAGGAAACTACTTGACGGATTTTTATGGAATTGTTGAACATATGATAACTATTTAAGAAATTTAATTTTAATTTAAGTCTAGGTATTATATTTGAGTTTTTTAGTACATATAGAATTAGGAAAAAGTAAAAAATATGGATAAATAATTGATGTGAACAAAATTAAAATTATTACAAACTGACTAGAAAAATTGTTATAGCCTAATTTACAAAATAATAATTGTCAAATTTAATTAATCTTTAATTTTCGTAATAGTACTCAGAAACTACTTGACCGATTTTTATAGGATTTTTTTTTTTTCAAAATGTAAAGAATTTCACTGTATTGAACAAACTTAACTCTATAAAATCGACAAATAAATAAAGTTGGCTAATTTTCCTTAAAGTTTGTAATACCCGAAAATAAAATCGGATTATAATTTTTTTTTTTTTTTAGTAGCACAAACTAAAACTGAAATCTACATAATTAGGAAAATTATGTTTGCAAATCTTTGATAAGTACGTATATTTTAAGCAATGAATATTTCATTGTATATTATTAATTGTATTCGTAGACTCTCTCTCTCTGTTGTAGTTCGTTTAGTTTAAAACAAAAGTTGTTAATGCTTTGAATAAATTAACTTCATTAATGAATTCATTAATTTTTAATCAACTTTCTATTCTATAAACTAACATAACGCAATTTTCAATTTATAATGACGCCAGGCTGACGCCATGATAATATAATTTACACATACAAAATGGTGGTCTTAGTTGAAAAATAAAATTATTATTTATTTGAAAATTTAATTCATAGATATATGCTTTATTTAAATTTTATTATTGTAATATTTCTAAGAAATATTTATTTGTTTATAATTGTGACGGTGAAATTTTAAATTCTAAAAAATATTTAATTAAAAATTTTCTTCATTTGCGAGATTTAAATTAAAAATAAATAAATTTTAAAATTTAATTAACAATTGTTTTTTTTTTTTAATTATGGGATTTAAATACAAATAAAATTAAATTATTTAATTGATAATTAGTAAAATTGTTTTTATTTGCGAGAGTTAAAACTTTATAAATATATTTATTTGTTCTGTAGGCCTTGATAAACTAGTGGACGAATTTTCATGGTTTTTTTTTAATTGGGAGGTTATTATTTATCCAGATTAGACACCGTGAGATATTAGAAAACCACCTCCTTAATTAATAATTGTTATTTTGGGATTTGAATTGCAACTAAAGAAAATATTTAATTCATAATTAGTAAAATTGTTTTTATTTAGATTTATTTACCAATTCTACCTTACAAAACCGCTATATCTTTTAAAATTAAAAAAAAAATTCTTATTGTTATATGTATTATTGTAGATTCTCACAATATTATAATAAAAATAATTTCATCCTATTTTGTTTAAGTGATTTATAGAGACTAATTAAAGGAGAGAGAAAGGAACGCCCTTGTAATAATAAAGAGGAAAGAATAATGACCATAATTAGAGTATAGAAAATATTTTATCATCAAATGAATGAAAAATAAATAAATCCTTTTAAAATTTCTTTTTTTTTTATTGAATTTTTAATTTCTTTCAATTAAATTTTATAAAATTCACAAAACAATAAGAAAATTATTTTTCTTCATTAATATGCCAAGGTATTAATGAATTAAAAGAGTGGTTTTATGAAATCACGATGCAAGTGAAGCTTTTTTTTCGGATCGTAGGCGTTTAACTGAAAATTTTTTTAATTTCTCTTACCTATGTATATATGTAATATATATATAGAGAGAGAAAGTATTGGATTCATGTCAAAAATTCGATGTCGAGATTTTGATGGATCTTCACGTTTTGAGGTCCCCTGAATCCAAAAAGTGGTTTTCGCGACATGGTCTGTCTGTGGGTGGGTGGGTGGGTGGGTGTGTGGGTGGGTGTGTGGGTGTGTGGGTGGGTGTGTGTTCAATTTTAAGCATGAAGGAATTGAGCTATGAGGTTGAAATTTTATATTTAAGTTAAACACCCCCGGGACCGGAAAAATAAGCTTTTAATCAAAATCGGCCAAAGAGTACTAGTACTTTACTGATGTACTTTTTCAGTTTTTTTCGATTTTCTCAAAATTTGCTCCAACGATTTTTTTTAAAATTCAAAAATCAATTATTTTTTAGATGCTCTTTAAAATGTATATTCTCATTTTGCGATTGAAATCTTCTGAAGACCACTTTACTCTTGTATTTCATAGGGAAGGATAGGAGAAATGGTTGCCATGGTAACAAAATATAAATATTTTCCCATACTTATAAATTTTACATCTTGAATTCAATTGTACCCTACTGTCGGAAACTAAATACATGTCGACACGAAAAATCTGGTGTGACAAGCACAGTGCACAACTTTCGATTACCGAAGGTAAGAGAAATTTGTGTGCTGTGCGCCAGTCACACCAGATTTTTTATTTTTGTTCCATTTATCTATTACTTTTATTTATCAGCTCCTCTATATTAATACTGAATCTTTAATCTGGGAGGTCCTCTGACCCATTTGTTTTCTATTATCTTTCAAATTCCATTTTTATTTTCAATTTTCTTTCCTCTACAATTGTTTTAGACTTGTCTTATTAAAAAAATCTGGTGTGACTGGCGCACAGCACACAACTTTCTCTTACCTTCGGTAATCGAAAGTTGTGTTCTATGCTTGTCGCACCAGATTTTTTGTGTCTAAATGTATTTAGTTTCCGACAGTAGGGTACAATTGAATTCAAGATGTTTTGATGCTGAATTTTAATCATCTTTAGGCTAGAAAACTTATTATACATATCTCTTGATGTAAAACAAATTTTAACTTTTTTTTTTATTATTAAACAACAATGGTAACATTTGTATAAAATGTATTGATTGAAAATTGTAAATTAATGAATCACTTTCTTTAAAAAAAAAAAAAAAAAAATTATAAACATTATATTTTTACTTTCTCTTACCTATGTATATATGTAATATATATATAGAGAGAAAGTATTGGATTCATGTCAAAAATTCGATGTCGAGATTTTGATGGATCTTCACGTTTTGAGGTCCCCTGAATCAAAAAAGTGGTTTTCGCGACATGGTCTGTCTGTGTGTGGGTGGGTGTGTGTGTGTGTGGGTGGGTGTGTGTGTGTTCAATTTTAAGCATGAAGGAATTGAGCTAGGAGGTTGAAATTTTATATTTAAGTTAAACACCCCCGGGACCGGAAAATAAGCTTTTAATCAAAATCGGCCAAAGAGTACTAGTACTTTACTGATGTACTTTTTCAGTTTTTTTCGATTTTCTCAAAATTCGCTCTAACGATTTTGGTTAAAATTCAAAAATCAATTATTTTTTAGATGCTCTTTCAAATGTATATTCTCGTTTTGCCCTCAAAATTGTTTGAAGCACACTTTACTCTTGTGTTTCATAGGAAAGATAGGAGAAATGGTTGCCATGGTAACAAAATATAAATATTTTCCCATACTTATAAATTTTACTTTCTCTTGCCTATGTATATATGTAATATATATATAGAGAGAAAGTATTGGATTCATGTCAAAAATTCGATGTCGAGATTTTGATGGATCTTCACGTTTTGAGGTCCCCTGAATCCAAAAAGTGGTTTTCGCGACATGGTCTGTCTGTGTGTGGGTGGGTGGGTGGGTGGGTGGGTGGGTGGGTGGGTGGGTGTCAAATTTTAAGCATGAAGGAATTGAGCTATGAGGCTGAAATTTTATATTTAAGTTAAACACCCCCGGGACCGGAAAAATAAGCTTTTAATCAAAATCGGCCAAAGAGTACTAGTACTTTACTGATGTACTTTTTCAGTTTTTTTCGATTTTCTCAAAATTCGCTCTAACGATTTTGATTAAAATTCAAAAATCAATTAATTTTTAGATTCTCTTTAAAATGTATATTCTCATTTTGCAATTGAAATCTTCTGAAGACCACTTTACTCTTGTATTTCATAGGGAAGATAGGAGAAATGGTTGCCATGGTAACAAAATATAAATATTTTCCCATACTTATAAATTTTTCATCTGAATTCATATGTTCCGTACTGTCGGGAACTAAATATATGTCGACACAAAAATCTGGTGTGACAAGCACAGAACACAACTTTCGATTACCGAAGGTAAGAGAAAGTTGTGTGCTGTGCGCCAGTCACACCAGATTTTTTAATCTTAACTTAATAATTGGAAAATGAAGATTGATAATGGGAAATCAATAGACGCATGTTAAAAACTGAGAACAATATTTATTTAGTAATTGAATGATTTGAATAATTTTAAAAATTATATTTTATCAATTTAAAAATTGAATAATTAAATCTCACAATTATTTTTTTATATTTCGTCATATATATTAAATTTCAACTTTTCTATTTTTGTCGTCACGGCTTGTGACGGCATGGCTTGTAGCGTCACGGCCTTTGACGTCACGGCTTGTAACGCGACATGCTGATAGAAGAGCGAAAAAATTTGAGGCCATCAAATAAAAGTTTCACTTAAAAAAAAATTTTTTTCGACCATATGAATGAAATTTGTGTATTCATGGTTTAAAATATAAACAATAAGTAAACTATAACACTAAAGCCCCGATTTTTATGCAATAAAAACTCCTAAATATATATTTAGAATTAATTGTTAATTCTTTGCTCTGAAACTGCTTGACTGATTTTTATGAGATGTTTTTTCAATATCTATATCAAGAATTTAACAATTCGAGTATGGGAAAATCCATTTAATATGTAAATAACTAAAAAAAAATTTAATTAATCTGAATTCATAATTTATAAAAAAATTACTAAAATAATGTTATAAGAACGTTCTTCTGTCAAAAACAACCTTTCATAATAATAGAGATATTTATACTTAAAAAAAAATCTTTATATTCATTGAACCGTAATTGACGTAACTTTGCATAATTAATTATTCCGCTAAGTTTTCAACTTCATTCTCTATATACATTATATACACAATTAACACTTTTGAAGAAAATAAATACATTTTTTTCTTCTTGATTCAGTGGTTTGATCGTCTCTCTTTAATTTTGTTAGATATTATAATATTTTAATTACTAATAAAATTTTATTATTATATATAATAGGAATATTAAATGAGGGTTATAAAGTCTTTAATATCTCTGTTGGCTGCCAGCCAATAAATGATCAATTCAAGTTGAAATTTGAGGCGAAGAAGAGAGAGGGAGGGCAATTTGATTAAAATTTGATCACAGAGAGAGAGAGAGCAAGGAGATCGTCTGATAAAATTTATCAAATATCATTAAAATTGGCGATTATATATAATTGAGATGAACCTTCTCTTTTATTATAAAAAGAGGCAGAAATAAAATAAAAATAAGTAAAATGAGTATTATTGATAATAAGAAACCATTTTCTTTTTTTATTTATTAAATTCTTTGCACCAAAACTGTTTTTTGGTCCTTCGAGTCGGATCTTTTTGATCAAAATCAATTCATCGACTATTTTTTTCTTTAAACCTTGGAAAATAAGAAGCCTGAGGGATAAAGATGTCAAATCAGTTGAAAAAAACTCAGGTTCAAATCTACCTGCTAGTAAAAAAATAAATCTCAGATTATTTCTTTTGATGATCCGCCTCAGTATATTCCCATGAAAGTTACTCCTCGTGTAACACAACGTGTCTGTTCTGATATTAATGACTAAAGAGGAATAATTTAAAAAACATTTCAATAGCAGTAGGTCTATTTTTGAATTGTGAGGTTTGGATTACAAATCCAATTGATCAGTGATTCGAATCCCGGCCGAGACAATTTTTTGAGTTAATAAATATATATTGCAAAGTTCACGACTAAAATTTAAATTTTCAGCCTAGCATAGTAGCGAAGCAGATAATATAATAAATATATTATTATATAAAAGCAGCTTCGCTACTAATTTAGATATTACCTAAATTAAAATTCAATTAAATTTTTTTAAATTCTTTCCTCTTTGGGACTCCTCCAATTGCTAGAAAGTACCTCTTCTCCGAATCAGATGGGAATAAAGAAAAATATATATTAAAGACCAAATTTTTTATTTATAATAGTGTCTGACGGTTAGATTTTCTCCTTCCTTCTTAATCATGATATACTATATTAAATATAGTATAAGAAAATACGATGGGGATGAGGTAAAAAAAAAAACCAACCAAAAAGAGGTGGATCATTTCCACAAGCTTGATAAATGAGAAATACGAAGGCGTCGACGACGACGACGACGATCACCAAGCCTCTCTTTTACTCTGACGATTAGAATGATCGATCACTTGGCACATGTAACCATCCCAATTTTTTTTTTAATGTTTGTTGTCATTTATTTATTTATTTTATTATTATTATGGTTTTTTTTTTATTATTTAAATTTATTGGAGGATATCAATCAAAAAAATTGTTTTTTTTTTTTAATTTATAAAAAATGGATAATGTAGGATTTAGCGGTGTGACGACAATTAATTCATTCAATATAAAATGGATTTGTAATAAAAATAATTGCACTCGAAAGAGAGAGGGTTAATTTAAAAAATAGAACATAAATGAACCATTATGAAAAAAAAATATATATAAACTCAACTAATTAACCTTAAAGGTATAAAAAGATTAAGGCTTATATAAAAATTTATAATAGGCTATTTATTTAAAGTGGTTTTTATGTTATCTTCAATAATACAAAGCGTGACTAAAGGTGGATTATCCAGTTAATAAACAAAAAAGAGCGAAATCTCTATATACTGTCAAATAATATAAAGATAATTTTACTAACTACTTTACTTAAATGAGATCTTGACTTAATGGGGGTCTCTAGACGTTCCGCCGGCCCTCTTATTGAGA
Source organism: Euborellia annulipes (assembly GCA_023213315.1). Taxonomy (NCBI): domain Eukaryota; kingdom Metazoa; phylum Arthropoda; class Insecta; order Dermaptera; family Anisolabididae; genus Euborellia; species Euborellia annulipes. Next base: position 33,909 of record JAKCPI010001000.1, read on the forward strand.
ATTTTAAAATACATTTATTGAATATTTAGTATTATTTGTTCTTCTTCTGTCCTCGCCTGATTATTCCCGCGGTGCGGGTTCGGCGAGACCTTATACTTCCTCTCCACTCCCCCCTATCCATGTTGTCTCTGACAGGCCAAGCTCGGTCATGTCTCTCTTGACCCGATGAAGCCAAGTTATCCTCTTCGTTGTCGTCCAAGGAGCCCCATATCCTACGCCGTCCTCGCCACGCCACTACTCTCTTGGCGTACGGCATGTCCAAACCAGGGGCGGCCTCACGACCGTCCGGTAGATTACCGACTTCAAATAAATCGGTATCCGTCGGTCGCAAAGGATTCCGGAGCATTCTCGCCATTAAGCCAACTGGCATTTATACGCCCGGCAATCTCAGTTATGTTTGATTAATTGGTCTCAATTATAATTTTTATATTATCTTTCTCCTGGATTCAAATTTCATTGAACCTTCAAATATGCATAGGATTTGTTCAACTACTTGGTGAAGAATTTATTAAACAAGGTACAAATTTAGGATTTATTTATTGCTCCAATAAAATAATTTTATCTCCCTTTTTATTAAAGGTTATATTATCTCAATTTATCAAAAGAATTTATACTAGAAAAAAATAGAGGCCTCAAAAAATTGACCTATTTTTGAGTGTTGACATTTATTATTAAATAAAAATTCTTGATTTCAGGTGGTTTATTTGTATGAAATGCAACGATTCAGTCAATCATTGGGTGGTCTTTACAGGTACAAGTTCAGATTGTAGATCATCCCTACCTTGATATTTCACCAAATTTGAATTAATTCCAGATCAACTTACAATGACTCAACAAGGTTCAAAAGATTCAGAATTTTAGACATTGTATCGATTTACACCAAAATATACTGTAGTTGAATAATTTAAAATTTTTAATAAATTAAAACTTTTAAAATTGTAAAATCCTGGCCAAACGGACTATTGTCCAAGCCATATTATTAAGAAAAGAAAAAAATTGTGAAATCCGTACCGTCAGAAAATGCTTTAAATTTAATTATTTTAAGAAAATTATTTTAAATTTTAAATCAAAATTTAATAATTTAATTTTTTTTTCGCCTTAAAGCAAATATTTTTTACTCTTTCTATAAATGAGAATTCCTATTAGAAGTTTGATTTGATTTGTTAAATAAATAAATAAATAATTCAATGTCAATTTTTTTAATTGGCTTATTAAATCTGGCAAATAATTAAAATTTTAGGAAAAGAAGAATTAAATCTATATAAATTTGAAATTAATTGTATTTCCTTTAAATGTTATACTTAAATCACGCAAATTATTTTATTTGAGAAACTATATTTAAAATCTTTGTTATTGGGATTTTACCTTATTGAAATCGACTGTTTTATTATAAAAAAGGAAAGAGAAAGGAAAAAGAAATTTTATTATACTGTAGTTAAATTATAGGCAAAACCCCATTCTATATTATAATTTAGAAACATTAAAAAAAATTTTATGCAGTAATTTATTTTAAGCCCGAAGTACAAAAATCTCATTACATGGTGGAGGATAACTGGGATCGAAGCTAGTGAGGGGATATAAATTAATATCAGCAAAGAAAACAGCTATTTTCTCGTCATTGTCGACGGAAAATACAATACATACGAAAGAGGTACTAGGGCATCTTTTGATGGAAATACTTATCGACAAACATCCTCAGCTCTATCGTTGGTGAAAGAAGGGTAAGCCAGCCGAGAGCACACACTAATACCTCAATACAATTTCTGATTAAATAGGTCTACAATCAGGTCTTTCGGCCTAAAAGATCCATACTTTTAATGTATTATTATGGAATGAAATCAAATAAAATTAATTTGGTATCAAGAAAGATTAGATTTTTGCACAGTTAAAATCAACTAAAATTTTGCGGCCTCTTTATAAACAAAATTTTTTTTACAAGATTTATATTAAATGTTCACAAAAAATTTATTTTAAACCCGAACTACAAAAAACCCATTACATGGTGGAGGATAACTGGGATCAAAGCTAGTAAGAGATGAACAATACTTAACTGAACTATACTTATAAAGTTAGGGTACAGAGGAGTAATATAAATTTTAAAAATGAATGGACCTTAAAGGCTTAAAAAAGAGCTGAATAATAAAAATAATCTGGTGTGACAGACCGTTTGCAAGACCTCATTTTTTGGATTCAAGTGACCTCAAAACATATTCGAATTTTTCCATGAGGATTAAATAAAATTCTTATTTATATGATATAGTATGTTCGTTATCTCATCAAATCTTCCGGTCATATGGCATTTTTGGTCCTTCAGTGCCGGATTTTTTTTTCAACATTATATTTTTATTTCAATTCTTTTATTGAATATAATAGGTTAACCAGATTTGTTGATGGATTGATATGTAAATAGAGCGAGAACGAGAGAGAAGAGTTTGTTGGTGGGGCGAGGCAGTAACCCCAGCAGACTAGGCTAGGCAGAGGCAGGACAAGGGAGAGAGAGAATAGGGAGAGCTGCAATGAGGCATCGATCGCCGCACCGCACCGCCGCCGGGTCACCGCGTACCTTGGCCTGCCTCCATCCCACACACCCCTCCACCATGCAGCCAGCCACTGTACCTCCCGCCCTGACCCCTAAATAAAGATACGTATATTAATAACTAAAGAAAAAATATCTTTGATTAGCTAAACGGAATAAGGCAGTAATGCAAATATCTCAAGAAATTTCTTTTTTTTTTTTTTTAGAAAATCACCTAAAAATGTAAATTAAATCTCTTTTTTTGTGCCTTGTACGAGTATTATTATTTTAAGTACACACATTTTAAATAGTACCATTAATTTGTTTGTTTTTTTCTCTCTTCTTTTGGAAGTGTATCAAGTAATTTGCATTTTTCGCATAAATTAACAATAATTTTGTTTTTTATAAAAATATTTTAAGTACTTTTTTGTAATTGTGTGAAATTAGACACGATACTTCTATAAGTTACTCATCCTAAATGTTAAAAGATTTAAAAAAAAATTGGAGAACATCAATTATTTCGTTAAAGCTATTTGAACTTCAAATGAAGTACCCCTTTTTTATAAGTGTTTTATTTTTAAAATTTTAACACAGTTTTGATTCTTGATTAAATGTTTATATATAGAATTTTTTTTGATTTGGTCAAGGCATTTGGAATCATTCGTGTGTACAAACTCAAACACTTTGCTTTGTGATTTTATAAAAGAACGATTTCTTATCTACCTATGACAATAATAAAATTATTAAAATTTACCTTTTTTTTGTGGCATTAAAAATCATATCTATAGAACAAGATAAGATTATTTTTATTGTTATTGTTTGTAATAAATTTTAAGAAATATTACACGTAATATTAGTAATAAAAAATGATTCATATTTCATTTCTTAACTGATTTTAATAATATTTTTAAAGCTTGATTATATATTATTTCTTTATCGTAATATAATAAATAAATAAATATTATATCCGGCTCGAAGGACAAAAAAAATAGTTGAAATTTTTTTTTAATTTATTTTGAAAAATGTACAAATTTTATTGATATTTCAACCATATTTAAAATCCATCCATCAGTTTAGAGAGAGGGGGAGGGAAAATGGGACCGAGGAGAGAGATAGATATTAATCTTGTCGTCATGGATTAAAAGTAGATGAATTGAGATGCGGGTCACTTGACTTGAAAAGTTGCCTTTAATTAGTGTGAGAAATGCGTCTGCGTCTGCCTTCTGATCTGCTGGAGATGAATGGACCCACCACCCACCAATGGCTATGTCTAAATCATTATTCATTTTGTGGTCATTTATTTTTTTTTTTTTTTTTTTAGTGTGAAAAATAAATGCCTAGATAAAAATAAAAAAGAAAAGAGTAAACAATCGCTAGTTAAATGGAAAAAATTAATGTGCCCAACACTTTATGGTGATATAAACAAATTCATTATTGATTATATCTTTGAAAGTTTTCTCTTAATGGAAAGACAATATTAGGGATTGGACTCTGGTGGAAACTGAAACTGGTTAACCGGGTTTTTGGTTAATTTTCAAAAACCGAGACACCGAGTTTTCCTCGAAAAACCGAATTCGGCTTAGAATATATATAAATTACAGTATTTATATTTTTTGTACCTCTTTTTTTCCAATACCTAACTAATCTATAGGGCCTATATAATAATAGCGGAATGTCTGTCTGCTTCGCTCTGTTTAACGAACTTCCCGTTGGAATGTTGAAACAAAATTTTGCAGTCTTATAGAGGACGTTATGGAGAGTACAGGAAAAATACTCGGGTCCCTAACTTCTTAAAACTTTTTGAGTTATTATATTAGTACTGATTATAACTGGATATGGCTGATGAGTCTGTATTCAAGGGATGATGAATAGGCAGTCAAGACAAAAAAACAAAATTTTGTATTTTCTCTGTCGACGTTTCGAACGCTCATCGCGATCATCAACAGGACCTACGGTCAACAAACATTATTTATTCATATATTAAAAAGATTTACATAGACATTATATTGCATCAGAGTATAATTACTTACAGATAGAAAAGTCAAAAGCTTAGATTGATATACTGTAGCTTGTCATATACAGATACATAAATAAATACTGATGAAACATCAAAACAATATGAATATTGATACATACAGTTGTTCGTTGACCATACTGGCGCGCAATTTGCTGGAACGGCAGCATCTTGCCAGGTGTTTGTTATGGTGATTTCTTGTCCTGATGATGAGCGCGCGATGAGCGTACGAAACGTTGACAGAGAAAATTAAAAATTTTGTTTTTTTTGTGTGGCTGCCTATTCATCATCCCTTGAAGTTATTATATTAGGCCCTAATATTAATACTAAGGGTCAAGGATCTTTTTCTGCACCAAGCCATAAAATATTTCTAAATTATGTTGTATACCAATTAATTTAACTTCCAAAAATGGTGGTGCTTTCTAAATAGCTTCAGATTTTGAAAAAGTAAAATAACCGGTTTAAAACAGGTTAACCGGGTTTCTGCTTTGTAAAAATCCGGTTTCAAAATTTCCTGGTTTTTTCCAAACCCTAGACAACACTATTACAATATATGATGAAAATTGTATTGTTTGCTTTTTGTTTCATGGTTTCGGTCATAGCTGGACCATCGTTAGGTCTGGAAATAAAAAAAAAATACAAATCAACTTGGTTCGAAATTAAGGAACAGAGTATCATAAAACTTAAAAAATATACAAATTACTCTATAATGAAAGAAATGTGAGGTTTTTCTACAATCAAGACCAAAAAATGACAAATTGTATTATAATGATCTATTTTAAAGCACTTTAATCAAATTTTTATATTTCTCTTTATGACACGGTTACCTAGAATTAGTGGATTATTGGAATTTATACATAGTAATGTTTTCTTGCAGAATAATAATAATAATAATAATGAGAAACGGTTTATAATGGATGTGAATAAGAAGAAGACATCGTCGTCTCCTTGAGCCCTAAGACCAACCAACCACCCTTTATTTCTAGGCAGGTCTTAAGGGAGCTATAAAATTAAGACGAATATACTCTCTCGGAATAACAAGACTTAGGGGAACAGGCATTAGCTCCAAACTAAGTATGTATGTATGTATGTATTCATCTCTCTTTCTTCTCTCTCTTTCTCTCTATCCTTCCATTTATTCTTCTTACACACTCTATTATACCTACTTCCCTTTTTTTTTTCTTATATATGCTCATATAAATAGGAGAAAAAAGGAGAACATAAAATTTTCAATTATTATAATATATACAAGGATTTTGTGGAAATTAGGTCAGAAACATTAATAACAGTCTAGCAAAGAGACAACGTGATTTATTTTGTTAAGCCTTTTAGGTCTTCTTCAAAGGGATTTTCGGATTTCAATTAATTTTTTGTAATTACCGTATTTGGTATTTTTTCCGGGTAGGGCGTTATTTTCTATTTGTTTCTTAAATACTATAAATTCATCTTACCAGGGGTCATCGATTTTTTTACGCTCATAGGATTTTAATGGGTGCATAAGGTCCGAAGACCTATAATGACCAGTGGTCACATGCAGCCAAAAAGAAAATAAAAACAAAAGGAGAAGCATAAAAGGGGAACTCAACTGCGGGAACTGAGAAGATGTCTGTTGAGATTAGACTTGAAAGTCTGAAGATTGTAGGTTTTGGGGAAGATAGACGCAGGGAGTTTGTTCCAATCACGGGAGGTCAATGGGGACAAAGGAAGAATGGAATTGACTAGTTCTGTTGGAGTCGTGATCTGAACAGCATAGGGATGTTGGGACGATGCCTCTCTTGTGTTCCGTGTATATGTTGCATTGGGTGGGATAATTGATTTTAATTCGGCAGAGCATTGACCATTGTAATACCTGTCTTATCAAAAACACTCGAGTTTCCAAGTTCCAATTAAAATAATGTACCCAACAAGATTCGAACTCGCGACTCCTTTGTTTAAGAGACTGAGGGCTACCAGACAAATCGCGTGGGTTTGACATTGTGGAGAAAGATAAAGTTTTGTAAACATCCTGAATGCTTCTAGAGAGCTGGGCGTCCACATATGACTGTTTGGCAGGTGTTGAGAAACCTGTTTAGATTAAACTAAAAAAAAAACTTGATATTTTTTGCTGTAACATGACACAAAAGCATGTCTTGCAAGTTAAAATAATTAATTAATATGAATTTTTAAATTTACCAGTATAAAGTCATTTTTGGTACACCCTGTATTGAATAGGTGTTCAAAATTATTGGGCCAATGTGAGAGAAAAAGAAAAATTGTTCCCCTTATAATATTCACAAAATAGTGGTTAATGACCTGAAACAATTTGAGATGAATACAGTGCTGTTTCTCATTACATCCCCTTGCACTGAAATCATCCCATTTAACATCATCACTATGAAATATTTTTTCAAAAATTCATATTTTACTATAAATACATCTTAACCATTATTATTAAGTCCTTCCCCGTGCTTGTGCAAAAAGTCTTTAACTTTTTTGGATCAATTTCAAAAAGCGATTTTCTCAAAATCTACAACTTCATACTTTTTTTTGCATCCAGTGATATTTAGATTCAACAAACTTAAAAATTATTTTTTTAAATGACAAAAAAGTGAAATTTTTTATGTTAAGGTCAGGTCCATTTGGCTGTCATTAAGAAGAGATAGAGAGCAAAACAAAAAACAGGCAAATTTACTGATACCGAAAAAAAATCATCAAACAGCATCCAAGTCACACACACAATAATCTGACATTTGTGAACGCCCTTGGATTTATTTCCTGGGCTCCAAAAAAAAAAAGAAGAAAAGCTAAATTTCACACAATGCGTAATGCGTAAAAGTTTTGATTAATAGCATTTGATTTTTTTTTGCCTTCTTCTCTTTCTCTCTCTCTCTCTTTTATTTTACAGCTGCGTAAATATTCAAAGCCAGAAAAGAGAGTTTTTTTTTCATCGATATTTTTTAAAAACGAACTTTTAAGTGTTTTTTTGATATTTGCTACCAAAGCTATTTTCAAAAGGATTCTTAAAAACGAATTCAATTTATTTCTTCTCTAAGTCATGACCATTTATTCAGATAAATGGGCTAACAAAATTAGATTTGATATATGGTGAAAAAAAAGAGAAAAAACAAGTTCTTTCTGGAAAAACGTTTTTTTTTTTTTTTTTTTGTTAAAATAATTCGCAAAAAATAATTATAAGAGCCCAATCAAGAGAAAGAGATCGTAGAGATCCCGTTCTTATGATTCGATCGATTGATATTATGAGGAACTGCTCCTTCTCACTCCTCTGATCACAACGCTTGACAGAGCTCATAAGATTTCACTTCCCATGTCAGGACGCTCTACTTCAGAAATGGATATTTCACCCCCTCTTCTTCAGGGATGAAGGTTTCACTTCCAATGGAGGTTTCTTCCCCCCCCCCTCAGAAATGGAGATTTCACCTCCTCTCCTTCATGGATGAACATCAGTTGCACCTTCAGTAGATTTCAGTTCCCATGGAAATTTTGCTCCTCCTTCAGGAATGGAAATTTCGCTTTCCAATACAGGAATGAAGGTTTTGCTTCCCATGGCAGGGCCCCCTCTTTCAGGAATACAGATTTCGCCTCCTAATACAGACCCAACCTCCAATTTAAGGAATGATGGCTTCTCTTTCCATGTCAGGTCTCACTCTTTCATAAACGGAGGTTTCGCCTCCCAATGTAGACCGCTCCTTCAGGAATGAAAGTTTCGCTTCCCATGGCAGGGTCTTCTTTAGAAATGAAGATTTCCCTTCCAATGGAAATTTCGCCCCTCCCCTATCCTTCAGGAATGGTGATTTCGCTTTCCAATACAGTCCTCTTCTTCAGGAATGAAGTTTTTGCTTTCCATGGCAGGATCCTCTCTTTCAGGAATAGAGATTTCGCCTCCCAATTTCAGAAAAGGTTTCGCTTCCAATGACAGAGCCTTTTCCAAGATTACCCAGGTTAGAGATATCCTCATTTAAGGTCCTTTATGTCACTTTGTGAACTTCTCAATTTCTTACCCCCCAGTAGAAGACATTGGTACAGTGAGCGCCACAATTATGTCCCCATCTGATAGCTAGAGCCTTAAGTAAATGGTATCTAATTTTCAAAAAGGTAAAACAAAATCTGGTACAGATGAATTATTTCACCATATACCATACTTAAGGCTCTAGCTATCAAGTGGGGATTTAATTGTGGCGCTCACTGTACTATTGAATAAACTGAATTCAAATGTGAGTTTAAGTGAAAATTCAGATCCATATCCCCATTTTGACTCAAAAATGCAAAAAAAAAAAAATCCGGCTCTAAGGACCAGAATTATTTGTTTTCCATTTTTGTTTGTGAATAATTTATAAGGACCAAATCAGGACATGCGCATGTAAAATTTGCCCAATAATTGAATTTCCCTTTTTCCATTCACTAGAAATCAATATTGACACCAGATTTTTTTTTTCTTTTTCTAACCAACAAAAGCAATCTCAACATCTCCCTTTTTCTTTTCCTTATTGATGTTGTTTAGCTTAAGATTTTCCTTTCTCTCTTCGGTTACATTAAAAATTAACCGTTTTTCCACCTTCTTATTCCTCCTCCTCTTGCTTATTTATCTCCCTACGAGAGAGGAGAATCATATTCCTAATTCATCGCTGACACTAATCAAGCTCATAATTAACTAACACACAATTCATTAGAGAATACACACACATACATTCGCATGCTCTCTTTAGAATTTCAACCTCGAACGTTAAATTAAAATTGCATGTGTTAATCTAACTCAGGTAGAGAGTGAAAGTTTTTTTTTTTTATTCTCACATGAATTCACAAAGTGTCACCTTTAAATTGTAAACAAAATCTTCTTCTTAGGTTACATTCAATTTATTAATTAATTTACAAACTCCAAATGATACAAAGTCAATTAAAAGGGAATAATGAATTTCATCATACCGCTATAGCAGGTATTTTTTTTTAACCACTCACCAACTCCCTCCCCTTTTTCTTTTGAAGTTTCTAGACTGCTTCTAATTAATATCTTATTTGCAAGAAAGTATTTTTGTTGACAATATAAACATGGTGGTTCTCTTTATAAATAAACTTTTCAGTGGAAAACATCGGTACATCAATAATTGCGATAGAATTACTTAAATACCATTGAAATAATTAAGTTTATTCATGATTTAGGGTCGGAATCAGTCGAAAAAATTGAGAACCCACTTTCTTAAAAAAAGAAAACGAATAATTTTCGTGAAAGGTAGCGAGAGATTTTTAAAAAATTGGCCTTTTTTAAAAAATAATCGAAGAAAAGTCTTGAATATAATCCTCTTTGATAGGTTATTCACACCAAAGAAAAAATAAAAGTTTACTACTAGATTTTAATAGGGCTGGTTCAGCTAGGGGCGGATACAGAGGGAGGGGGTAAAGGGGTAATTACCCCCCTGAGATTTAAAAAAATACTTTTTTTTCGAAAAAAAAAAAATTATGTGGTTTTATGAAA
>JAKCPI010001001.1:0-48892 GCA_023213315.1 Euborellia annulipes
AGAATTTTAAAAGACTGTAAAAAAAAAAAAAAAAATTGATACGATGCACAGTGGTCTAGATTGAAAAAAAGTTGGCCAAAAATAGAAAAAAGTTTTAGATTTGATTGAAAATTGGTATATAAGCGTTTTCGATGTCGCAGATTACAAATTTTATAATATTTATATAATTTAATAAATTGCAGTGGCGGATCATATATGGCGGATCACTCGTCAAAAATTGTTAGGTATATAAAATTATGCAAAATGTTGGTCCAAACATTTAAGTAACGTGTTCAAGACCTAGTTCACATCGTTTTGAATAATCTCAAACAGTTCTCGACCAGTAAGATTATTTTATCAATAAGCTTTTCCGTCATGATGATATTTATTTTTGAAAATATATATTATAACTTTTATTTAATTGAAATAAGAAAAATTATATTTATTCACAATAATATTTCGAAAATATAATAATACTTTGCAATTAGACACCCTATATAAAAATATTCAAAAAAAAAAGCTCGTAGACTAACAAAGAGTCTGCCTGCCGGGGCTCAAAAATAGACATAATGCTATCTAACTTTAAAATAAAAATATTTTTCTCCTATAATAAGCTCTTATTTAACTAAAAAATAATAAAAATTAAATTTCTACACAATAATATTTCAAAAATTTGAAATAAGATACGGCATATAGGGTAAATATGAAAAAAGCTCTCTCGCTGCTTATTTTTAACCTCAAAATTCGGGGGGCAAGTTGGGGCAGGATTTTTTTGCAGATTCTATTACAAGACATCTTAAACTAGATATTCCATATCTCAGTTTCGTGGGCCCCGCTGGGTTCATAACTTTTTTGCTATTTGAAGGAAAAAGTTTTTACAAAAAAATCCATTATGAAAACGCAACTTTGACATGATTTCTAAAAAAGGCGAGTATAAATTAATGAAAACGGTTTATCAGTAAATATTCTACATACTTTCCTTAACACCCTCCTTCAAACAGAAATGAAAAAGGACACTCGACTAAAGAGTTATATGCATTTAAACAAACATTGATATTTCAGAGCCTCTGCGCGTCGCTCGCGCGATGCCGAAAACGCTAACTTTGAACTCATGTAGCGTCTGACCTATAAAAGATATCTCACTTTCCTTTTGGATTTACATGCACCAACTATCCCTCTACAAGATTATATGGAACTGAAGTCAATCTGTGACTATTATTTTTTTCGACTTTTGGCCAACTTTTTTCAAATCTAGACCACTGTGCGATGGTCACACAAATTTCTCTTAACTTTTGCTCTGCTTGTTACACCAGATTTTTTTTTATTTTTTTTAAACACTCACATTCACACTCACACTATCATTCACACAGTATTTTCGGCAAATTAGGCCATTTAAGACTTTGACGATAATCGTTAATTATTAATATATCTATTGGGGGTCGGGCATTTCTATTTAAGCCATTTGGTGGTATCCAAGTGGCGTTAAATAAAATCATCGGACTGCCTGACGTCCGAACCCGCGACGTTCGGTATAGAAGGGAGGCACGCTACCAACTAGACCAAATATACATTTTAAAGAGCATGTAAAAAATTATTGATTTATGAATTTGGAATCTAAAGTGTTTTAAACTTTCAAATTATAATTTTACCGCAGCGCGGTAAAATAGAATGATAGGAAAAAAATAAATGGTGAAATCTTTAGCTGAAGAACCATTCTTTCCGTATATTCATCATAATTATACCTCTTAAGACAGTGGAGATATTCAAGTCAAAAGGATCATTGATCTATATTCTCTGAATTTTTGCCTACGTGTTTTTGAGGCTTGTTAATTTTATTTTACCAAATCGTTGTTTATACACAACCCACAACATGTATAAAAAAATTTCTAAGATCCCTTAATTTAGCAACATTATAAGATTTTATAGCCATTTTTAGAATTAAATTTTATAAAATTTGAGTATAAACAGATGAAATCAATCAATTTGACAATTATTTCAACTAATGGAAGAGCATCAAATTTTTTTTCCAATTCGATCGGCGCCCAGAGACCAGCCAGGGAGACTTGCGTAACTCTTGTCTAAGCCTTTCGTCTAGCGCGAGATCGCTTTTCAAAAAATCGCTAAATCTCTCTTATTTATTCACGGATTTGAGGCAAAATGCAAAACTGGTCTCTTGAATCAATTATAAAGCCATAGGAATTTTTCTATTTAGCTACGCCCACATAAAATGAGGGTTTGTTGATGACACTCACGACTTCTAACGTCAACTCCCGCCAATATTTTCTAATTTATTGTTTTTTAATTAAATAAACACATTTAGGGCTTGATATCGATTGAATAAATTAAAATATAAAATATTCTAACTAAAACAATCCATTTTCGGCCAAGGAATGTCCTAAAAATAATAAAAAATCGATTTTAATTTATTTTGACAGATGAATTTTTTTCTTTTCAAAATAATAAAAAAACTATTCAATATATAGAAATAGTGAATAGTGCATTAGAATCAGCACTAAATCCTGAATCTTACACATTTATGTCAATTACTAGTTTGCTCTATTTAATAAGAGAGAGTCACATCTATGTTTGCTTGAATTTTCGTAAATTTGCTAAAAACTAAAAAAGATATAAAATTGGTGTTTATTGATTCGTTATCTGCATTAAATACAAAATTTATACGATATCTTAAATATCTTCTACCTTTTATGTTTAATGATATTAAGCCTTCTCAAATTTTGTATCGTTTTTTGAGTATAACTCGAAAAATAATTGAGATACAAAAATAACAAAAGTAGATTCTTAATCCTCATCAAATCCCCCATATTTTCCCCGTGTCATATGTTTAAGAAGTGGTTAAATTAAAAATCTTATATTTTTAGATTTTGTATCAATTAATCGAAAACTATTAGAGATATTAAAATTTCGTCTGCAAATTCTTATTCTAGGTGAAATTTTATCCAGAAACGATGTATCACTGCCTTGTGTTGTGTTTAATAGATAGATAGTAGCTAGTGGCGTAGCGAGAGGGGGGGAGGGGGGCAAGGGAGTCATCATGCCCCGGGTGCTACTCACAAATGGGCGCCAAATGGTCCGCAAAACAAAAAATTGTTGGATAATTTTTATTTTAATTATAATTGATTTCTGGAAAATATATTTTAAATTTAGTACCAGTGTAATATAATAATTATGTATATTTTACATATAATATTTTATGGTTTTCGAATGGGGGGGGGGGGCGCTAAAAAGGTATTGTCCCCCGGGCGCGAGTTAAGCTCACTACGCCACTGCATGGGAAAATATTTATATTTTGTTACCATGGCAACCATTTCTCCTATCTTTCCTATGAAGCACAAGAGTGAAGTGTGCTTCAAACAATTTTGAGGGCAAAACGAGAATATACATTTGAAAGAGCATCTAAAAGATAATTGATTTTTGAATTTTAATCAAAATCGTTAGAGCAAATTTAGAGAAAATCGAAAAAAACTGAAAAAGTACATCAGTAAAGTACTAGTACTCTTTGGCCGATTTTGATTAAAAGCTTATTTTTCCGGTCCCGGGGGGTGTTTAACTTAAATATAAAATTTCAGCCTCATAGCTCAATTCCTTCATGCTTAAAACTGACACACACACAACACAGACAACACACAGACAGACAGACCATGTCGCGAAAACCACTTTTTTGGATTCAGGGGACCTCAAAACGTGAAGATCCATCAAAATCTCGACATCGAATTTTTGACATGAATCCAATGCCGCTACTTTCTCTATATATATATATATATATATATATATATATATATATATATATATATATATATATATATATATAAAAAAAAAATAAAATATATAAATACTGTACAACGTTTCGACTGCTTATTCTGCAGCCGTTATCAAGTACTGTGCACTTGTCTCCGACTCAAGTGAACTAACTGCCATGTCCGTTACCAGTGGCGTAACCAGGGGGGGGCGAGGGGGGGCTCGAGCCCCCCCGCCCCAAGCGCATCGAGCCCTTGGCGCCCCCCGAAACCGGCATAGGCGCCCTACGGCCTCTAAGATATAGCCCAGCGAATGTGATTTTATCATATTCTTTTCATAGATTGTTTTCTTTTAAAATTATATTACAACTTGAATTCTACTATTTTAAATGAATTTAATTCCAAAAATAATAAATAACGTATATAGAGGCTTTATAATTAAAATTTTTTTTATTTTGCAATATATAAGCCTTAATTTGATGTTTTATGGCTGTGGAGAATTACTCAGGATTCGTATAAGCCTTAATATTTAATTTTTGAAATTCAAAACTTTTTTAAGCATGAAGGAATTGAGCTATGAGACTGAAATGTTATATTTAAGTTAAACACCCCCCGGGACCGTGAAAATAAGCTTTTAATCAAAATCGGCCAAAGAGTACTAGTATTTTACTGATGTAGTTTTTCAGTTTTTTTCGATTTTCTCAAAATGAAAGGGCTTTTACCATTCTTCAGGCCGGCTCGAGCCCGCCCGGAATTTTTTCAAACACGCCCATTCCCGCCCGAGATTTAATGAATGAATGAACGAATGCCTAGCAATTTTTAAATAAAATTTCATTTGCATGCCCGTCCGCCCGAACCCGTTTATTTAGACTTGCTACCCGCCCGTACCCATCCGTAATTTTTTTCATGGCCTCCAAAGCCCGCCCGGCCCGGTCCGCGGGCCGGGTAGGTAACGGGCCTACGGGCCAACCCGTACCCGTGCAGGGCTCTAATCGGGGGTTCGGGCCTGGGATCAGGCAGTCTGATGATTTTATTGAAGCCATTTGGATACCAAATGTCAAAGTCAAAGTCTTATATGGCCTAAGTTGCCGAAAATACTGTGTGCATGTGTGTGGGTGTGAGTGTGAGTGTGAATGGGAAAAAAGTGTGTGTTAAAAAAAATGGGGAATGACTTCCCCGAGACTTTCTCGTATGTTCTTTTGGAATTACGTCTGTGTGTGTGTGTGTGTGAACACGATTGCTTAAAAACCAAAGCAGCTAGATCGATGAAATTTGGTATATGCTCCTTACACTAAAATTGTAGATTTTTATCAACTTTTGGAGTAAATACGTCACTTGGAAGTAGTACTTTACTTAAAAAGTTTTTTCCAAAATTTTGAAGTTTTCAATTTTTTTGTTATATTATGATAAATTACACTATTTTAAAAAGTTTTTATTCTTTGACATTTTTTCGAAAACTGAATAGTTTTTGAAATAATCAAAGAAAAAAAGAAAATATTCGTTAATTTTGATAAAAAATCAAAACAAAATCATACAGGTGTCATTAAAAAACATGTAAATATAAACAAATTCATTTGTTTCACAAATTCGCTGAAGAAATTACAGGATGCAAGAAATTTGCCCGCCGAAGGCGGCAATTTGCTCGCCGAAGGCGAGCAAGGGGGTCCAGGGGCGGAGCCCCTGGAAAATCGGCGCCCTAGTTGAGCTTCGCCCCCCCGCCCTCAAAGGCTGGTTACGCCGCTGTCCGTTACGTGCCTTTTTAATATACAGCGACGTCAGCGCCATCTGTCGGCATTTCTGTGAAGATAGATTCAAATTTTCCCGCTATTTTCACTCATTTCCATGAAGTTAGTTTCAATTATCAAAGCAAGTCACTGAGGGGAAAACAGTATCTATATATAAAGTATATAGTACAATTATTTATATGATCTAAAACAATTTCTCAAAGTGAATTCTACGTTTTTTTTTTTTAAAGTGTGATTGTGAGAGGTATTAATAATAAAAAAGTTAACAAACAAAGGGGGCGGGGGCGGTAATGACACAGTTTTAGAAAACAAAGCCCTACTTAATGGACAAACACATTTTGTCGTAATTTGAGCACCTGAACGCAAAGGGGGGGGGGGGGGGAGTATCGGCTAGCAGTCCTAAAATTCCTAAAAGATCGATGATAGAGTTTGGGTGAAAATCAGGACCAAATCAGCAGCCAGCCTCCTTCCGTACAATTAGCATTCAATTTGGTCAGCGCAATGAATCGAATCATTTAAATAATGTGATAAATCCGATTAAATAAATTAAATTGCCTCCATCCCTTCCTTTCTCTTCTCTCTGCGCTTCACTTAAAATAAATAGCTTCAATCTCTTTGTGTTGTTCTTTTTTTTTAATCTAAATCTAATCAATTTATGTTTAATTAAAAATTAAAGGAAATTAAGGAACGTTTGCTAGAATTATTGAAAACAATGTTAACGATGTTAGTCTTGAAATGCTGACCTCTATTCACTAGAAAACTTATCCGACAGATAGCAAATCATCGATATAGAACACTTAACCTTCGAGTTAAAAAAAATGATTTTTTTCCGCATTTAATTAGCTATCTGAGGTATAAGAAAAGAGTTGTGAAGTTAGCAACTTAATAAAGGCTTCATTTATAAAAATTATATTTAAAATATGGTGTGACCTGGCGCACAATTTTCTCTTACCCTTTGACAAGAGAAAGTTGTGTACTGTGCTTGTCAAACCAGATTTTTGTGTCGTAACTAGGTGGGGGCGAAGGGGGGGCGCTCGTCCCCTCCGCCCTAGGTGCTTCAAGCTTTTGGCGCCCCTCGATGCAGACATAGGCGCCCTAGGGCCTCTAAGATATAGCCCATGGACGGTGACTTTCCATAGATTGTCCAAAAACACTGATAGTTTTCTTTTAAATTATATTACAACTTAAAAAACGGCGCCCTAGTTGAGCTTCGCCCCCTCCGCCCTAAAAGGCTAGTTACGCCGCTGGCTTCGAGATATATTTAGTTGCTCTTAACACTTTTAAGTTCAAAACTTGGCCACGCGATTCTTAGATGGCGCTGAGCTACGAATGCTTTCCGAAACGTCAACGAAATCTAATTAATTTTTTTTTTTTACTCGGCCTTCACTTCTTGCTAATATGAACAAGTTTTAGGCGCTAGCACTATAAATACAATTTATATGATAGTTGAATAAAATAAATGTATAATTACATTTTACCTACCCCCCCCCCCTCCCGTGGACGAGAGGTTAGTGATGTTGACAAAGAGTGGGCATATATGAACCCTGTTACGCATTAGTGTGTCAAGCGCCAGCTACCGAGTTTTGAGAAAATTAACTATTAAAGTTTTTTGTTTTCATTGGATTATATATAATTTTTTTGTCAATTGTGCAAGTAACATTAAATATAAATTTTTTTTAGTACATATTTCATAAAAAATACTATTAATTATAGCATTTGAAACAATATTCCGTGCTTAACTCAATTTTGAATTTTTTTTTGGCGCTTGACACAATGCATAACAGGGTCCATATAATGGGCAAATATTATAATTATTATTATTTTCTTTTTTTTACTCACGTTTCGAAGAGTGAATTATAATAATCATGACCCCGTTGCATGTCGACAAGAATGAATGTGATGATTTGCAAGAGACCTTGTACTTGTTCATCTGTCGATTTTATCGGTACTGGTGGTTGCGATGGCGATGGTGATGGCGGTGGCGGCCCTTGAACTTGGACAGCAAATGTCGGTGGCTGTGGGAGCAAACGACTCGGCGATGCCACCATTGGGGGCACTACCACTGGTGCATGGGGAGCTCGGATTTCGTCATACCTAAAAAAAAATAAAAACAAAATTGTGCCATGAAAATAATAATAATTTCGAATAGAAAATTGGCTTAAGGTTGTTTGGACATTTAATAAAGATTAAAAGCTAATTTTTTAATATGTTATTAATCACTATCACATGCGTATAAAATAATTTTTTGAAGCAGATCTGACGTAGGGTTATCGTGAAATTAATTATTAAAAAATTGAAATTTAACATGTAGTCTATGGGGAATGTTGACGAAACGCGCGCTTATGTAGGTAGCCACTCCTGATAAAGATTAAAAAATAAAAACTTCTATTTTTATCAATTAACTTCCGTAGAATAAGTTAAAAATAAAATCAAAATTTTCTGACGAAGGCTTTTAAAAATATTTTAAAAAGAAAGACAAAAAATTCATGAAAATGTCAGTCCACCGTACTTAAAAATAAACAAGTCACGTGACTCAGACCAGTGTGGCAACGTCCTATAAAATAAAACGCGTTTCACGCTTTCACTTGCATATTTTTTTTTTATTGGCGATATTTTTTCCCCGTAAATCGCCCATTGTGTCTAAACTGATTTGCATTAGTCATTGTAATATTATAAATTAAATACAAATGAACACTATACAAGATCAACATAATCAGCTGTCAAATGCAAATGTTGCCAGATATATATTATGCAAAGAAATACTTGAGTCAAAAGTCATTCATTTATTATTTTTGGTAATTAAATTATTAACTTAATACAATTATAAACTATGATAGGTCACGACTAAATTATAATAAAGAATTTACGGAATTCAAATTTTTCATTTTATTAAAAAAAAAAATTTAGATTCTACTATCACTTAACGGAGTATGTACTATCCGAACAACCTTAATTTGAAAAAGGGGAATTAGAATTATAGTCTATATAACAAAGAACAAATTTATTGATTGAAAATTCTAAAAAAAAAAAAAAAGAAAAAGTAAAGAGAAGAAATTGAAAGAAGAAGACAAAAAGTTGATCAAGAAAAAAAGAAAAGAAAGAAAGTTGCTGAGCAAAAAGAAAACTTTTATTCCCCGTTTTATTTTTTTTGATATTTGTAATTTCGTCTAAAAAGAGAGAGAGGGAGAGAGGGAATAGTGCCTTCCTTATCTATTCTTGAATAAGCTCCTTTTCAATGAATCTCTTCTATAGGTGTACACATGACTTCTTATCAATTGATTCATTCGAAATTTTAAGTTTTAATCTAATAATTTTGATTAAAATTCAAAATGCTCTTTAAAATGTATATTCTCATTTTGCCATTGAAATGGTTTGAAGTACACTTTACTCTTGTAATTCATAGGAAAGTTAGAAGAAATGGTAACAAAATAATGTTTGTAAATTTTACAACTTAAATTCTCGGGCTTGGCGTAATTGGTAGCGCGCCAATATATTTAATTCGCCAATGTCCGTCTGACTGTCACGCTCTATTTAGGCAACTTCCCGTTGGAATTTTGAAATGAAATTTTATATGCATAAAGAGGACCTTCTCGGGATACAGGGAAATTATTTTCATCCCGAAATTCCTATAACTTTTTGAGTTATTAATTCTTAAAGTTACGATTTCTCCCATAGGAAATGTATAGAGAAATTATTGTTATTGGGCCCTGAAGATGGCCTCTATCGAGACCGAAACGTCGGCCCAATAAAAATATTTAAAGAAAGAAATCTTGCTACCAGTTTCTGCTCCTGCAACCCTTCCTTTTTTTTTATTTTTAATATATATATAGAAAAATATTGGATTATGTAAAATTGATGTCGAGATTTGATATCTCTTGAGTTATAAAAGTGGTTTGGACATGGTCTGTCTGTGTGTGTGTGTGTGTGTGTCTGTGTGTCTTGAACAAAATATCTCAAAACAAAAGAGTAGGAAGTTGAAATTTTATATAAGTACCATGGGACGACACAATGAAAAATCAAAAAATACTAACTATATCACTTTCTTTTTCATCTCAAAATGTAAAAAATCAAATCAATATTTATTCTTAAAATGTATATTCTCATTTTGTGATTGAAATCTTCGAAACCACTTTACTCTTTACTCATAGAAAAGATAGGAGAAATGGTGATAACAAAATATAAAATTTTATACTATAAATTTTACATCTTGAATTCAATTGTACCCTACTGAAACTAAATACATGTCAAAAAATCTGGGTGACAAACATACACAACTTTCATTACCAAGTAAGAGAAAGTTGTGGTTGAAAGATTTTTTTTTTTTTTTTTTTAAAGAAAGTCATTTCGGCTGCAGAGGCCATTTGACTTTTATAAATTTATTTATTAATTATATTTATACAGTATCGATGGCTTCCGGCGGGCGTTCAATGGTCTTGTTTTTCGGGGGCCACCTATCCCGATTTTCAGGCAACCCTTCCTTGGTATAGAGAAATATTTATATACTGCGCAAGCCCGCCTTCGCGGGGCTTTCGTCTAGCCAGGGGCTGCGCCCCTGGACCCCCTTGCTCGCCTACTTATATACATACCGGTACATACATTTTCCCTTTTCATTTTTATATGTAGAGATTATTTTAGCGGTTAATTATTCATGAACTTAAGATTTTTTGTGAATCATATCCTTTCCGGGACTCTCCCGGTACACAGACAAAAAATTTACGCCGATATTTTAGAATTCAAAATGTAAATAAATAAAAAAAATCGTAAACATGGGTAAATATTTATATTTTGTTACCATGGCGCTATCCCTGAGGCCTGATTGGCTGTTTCACACATCGGACACCCTCTTAGCCTTTATATATAAGTATGATGATTCTTTTCATTTGTGTATTCCATGAATGTAAACAAATCCTCAAGCAGGCACTGAATTGGAATGGAATAATAATAATTTTCTTTTCATAATTAAGAAGAAAAGGCGAGCCCTCGGAGCTTGGTGTAGGGGTTAGCGTGCTAACCTCGTATACCAAACGTCGCGGGTTCGGACCCCAGGCAGTCCGATGATTTTATTTAAGCCAATTGGATACCAAATGGCTTAAATAAGAATGCCTGGACCCTCAATATATGTATATTAATCAATAACGGATATCGTAAATGTCTTATATGGTCTGAGTTGCCGAAAAGATCGTGTGAGTGTGAATGAGAAAAAGTATGTTAAAAAAAAAAAAAAAAAAAAAACTTGAAACTAAATATAAAATATTCTACTACTAAACTAAATATATGTCACCAAATTAATAAATTCTGGGTAACAAGCACAGAACACAACTTTCAGTTGTGAAAGTGCGACCAGTCACCAGATTTTCAGTTTTCATACTTGCGTAGTGATGGGATATTTATATGAATGAATGAATAAATAAATAATCGGTCCCCTTTTTTTTCTCGTATAGAGAAAGTATTGTAGTGTAAAAAAATTAGACTTCGAGATTTTGATGTCTCACGTTTTGGACCTCCCTGAGTCCAAAAAAACCATTTGGATTATTGTGTGTGTGTGTGTGTCTGTGAACACGATTGTAAAAGAGTAGATCAATGAAATTTGGTATATCTAAATAAAATTGTAGATTTCTATCAATTTGGAGTAAATCGTCACTGGAAGAGTTACTAAAGTTAAAAATTTGAAATTTTCAATTTTTTTTGTTATATTATAATAGAATACTCTATTTAAAAAGTTTTTATTCTTTGACATTTTTTTTGAAAACTGAATAGTTTTTGAAATAATCAAAGAAGAAATAGAAAATTTTCGTTAATTTTGATAAAAAATAAAAAAAATCATACAGGTGAGTTTTCGAAAAAATGTCAAAGAATAAAAACTTTTTAAAATAGAGTATTTTATTATAATATAACAAAAAAATTGAAAATTTCAAAATTTTGAAAAAATAAAGTAAAGTATTTCAGTGATTATTTCTCCAAAAAGTTGATAGAAATCTAATTTTAGTGTAGGAGATACCAAATTTCATCGATCACGTTTTTACAATCGTGTTCCCCCAACTAATTCCAAAAGAATATAGAGAAAGTCTCGGGAATCAATCCCCATATTTTGCATTTAAAAGAGTCAAGTTGCCGTTTAATAAAATGAAGCCCTTCCCATGTCGATGGATACTTTAATGAATTACCCTTTTTAAAGGTTTTCACCCCGGAAATAAATGCAAAATAAAAGTATAATTAAAGACCCTCAATGAATAATCATCTTCTCTTTAATAACGTCAAAGAATAAATTAAAATAAATGGCATCATCTTATTTAACTCATTTATATTGAATATATATGGTGGAAGGGATATTATTTATTGTAAAAAAAAAAAAACTAATCAAAAGGCAAAAATTTTCCTTTCTTAAAATCTTATAAAACTTAAGGAAATTAATTTTTTTTTAATTTAAAAATGAATTTATTGTTATTATTAATCACATATTAATTAAGAAATTTTTAAAATAAGCTTAGATGATTTATTTAAAAATCTAATGTCAAATTAGTTCAGCATTCTTGCAATAGATGGCAGGCTAGTCTAACAGCCGATACCCTAGTATTAGCCTATATTTATATATTTTTATGCTTTTATAAAAGATACATAATATATAATAACATTTATAAAGTATTTATTGTTAAAAGATCAATGAAAATCAACCAAATGCATTAAATATTATTAGCTACCATTCTGACATCTCTTGGCAAATTTTTGAATTACTTGAATTTTTTGGGCATACTTTTTCTATGACACACAACGCCCTCTTATCGGGAAAAACATGCGTAACACCTTCGGTCCTATTCCGCCTTAAGTAAAGCTTTATAACTTGTATCCCTGCTTGTTAATTAAATTATTTGACACATTTCCTTTTTTTTTTTTTAATCAAACCAAGAGATAAGGGAACTTATCTTTAATTATTTCCTTTTTTTTTTATCAATCTCTCTTGAATTGTTTGCTTGAGCAAATTAGACGGGCCAATTGATTCGTTGCCGAGGCGTTAATAAAGCTTAAAGACTCATCACTTTATACGAATAACCATTTGCTTTTAGTTAGCTTCTAAATTATTACCTAAGTCTATAAGGTATAAAAGAGTTTAAACATTTAAATTGGCTATTTTAGCTTTAAATTAGTTTGCTAACAATAGTATTATTTGAATTTCTTATCTATTTGGGTGTTCACACCAATCCCGTTTCGGGCGAAAAACATTTATTTTGGAGTCTAAATGGCTTCAGATGCCGATTTTTCGGGATTCCAATTGTCCCCTTAATCTCTTTAAGGGGGAACGGGAGCGAAGTGGTTACGCATGTTTTTCCCGATAAGATGGCGTTGTGTGTCATTAAAACTATGCCCAAATATCAAGTAATTCCAAAATTTGCCAAGAGATGTCAGAATGGTAGCTAATAGTATTTAATGCATTTGGTTGATTTTCGATTGACCTTTTAACAATAAATACTTTATAAATGTTATATATTATGTATCTTTTATAAAAGCATAGAAATATATAAATATAGGCTAATAGGAGATCGGCTGTTAGACTAGCCTGCCATCTATTGCAAGAATGCTGAACTAATTTGACATTTGATTTTTAAATAAATCATCTAAGCTTATTTTAAAAATTTCTTAATTAATATGTGATTAATAATAACAATAAATTCATTTTTAAATTTAAAAAAAATTAAAGATTATTGGGACAGATTGTTTTTTTGTATTTGCTTGATAACAAAAAAATTAATTACGATAATTTTTTAATAAGTCATTAAAAAAATTATAGCTCGATGTCCCAATAATCTCTTATGAATTTAATTCAAAAAAAAAACGCATTGAAAAATTCCTTATAATAGTCTAGTTTTTTTTAAAGTACGTTTAGACATCTCTCCTGAACCCACTTAAGATGGTTTGCGTCCTTTTTCTTTCAATCATTTCTCCATTTAAAGAGAATATAATTATAATCAGAAGATAAGTTGCTACGAGTATTGATGTCACAAGTTGGGAAAGAGCAAGTACGAGACCATACACACGAAAACATGAGAAGCTCTAATAAGCAGATTCTCATTTTCTCAGACAGCCAGGCTGTACTTGCTGTTTTAAACAGTAACTTGATCCTCGAATGCATTAATTCACTACAGGAACTGAGAAGAATGAATGAGAAAACATTCATATGGACCCCAGGACCGAGTGGAATAAAGGGTGACGAAATGGCAGACGAACTTGCCAGACTATAAAAAAAGAGAAGAATCTTAAATGGGGTGGTGGTAAGATTTCTAAAATCCCATTTGTCAGAAAGAGAAGTCAACAAATATTATTAATGATAAGATTGACGATAAGATCTCTCTCATTTCTACACAATTTTTTTATTTATTTTTTATTTGAAGTTTTAAGCCCCGAAATTTAATTAAAATTCACAAGTCTCTCGCTCTTGGATTATTAAATATAAATTAATAAGAAGAAAATTTTCATATTGCTTAAATTAAAATGTCTAATAAGAAATCTTTAAAATTGTTTTCTTACTTAAAGGAGGAGAGAGAGAGAGTAAAAGTTGAAGTATTTATTAGAAACGAAGAATTTTCTTTTCTAAAATTAAAATAGCCTCCACCACAAGAATAAAATTTGATATACAAGTATACTCAAAGTTTATTTTAAATTCTCTCGCTAATGAAAAGTAAAAGCCATAAAATATTGGTATACATCTGGGATCGATGAAGAGAAAGTTCTGTGTTCTGTGCTTGTCATACCAGATTTTTCGTGTCGACATGTATTTAGTTTCCACCGATATACCTGGGCCCTATTTCATAAAGGTTGACAATGGGACAATTGTCAAAAATTGACATAAATTGTCAAGCTTACTCTATGATAATTATTTTATTGTCAACTGCTAAAAAGCAGTTCAATTTCAACGATTGTCAACACGTTTCATAAAAAAATTGTCAGTTAATACAAATTTGTCACTTTTTACTTCCTTCTACCCAGCCTTGGGCTGGTCATTTTTATTATTTTTTAAGTAATATCCAATCGCTTCGTACTGAACGGTTTTGGACCAAAACTAACCGATCCGAAGCCGAGAAAGTTTTTTTTTTTTTTTTAAACAGGCTGAATCTTAACCGATCCGAACCTGGCAAATTCGGGACCCTTGCAAGTTGTTTTATTTTATATTCAAACCCCCAACCGAGAATTCTTTAAGTTCCTTAATTTGCTTTAATATTTGTTTTCCCATTTCTGTATGGGGACGTGGTTTTCTATAATATTGACGCTTTTCTGCACAGAGCCCCCGGGTTGCTTTATATCTGTGTTATTTTTCCCCCGCCCCCCCCCCCTCTTGGGGGGGGGGGGGGTGGGGGTGGGGGTGGTTTTTCGGGGGGTTGGGTTTTTCTTTCCCTTTTTTTTCCCCCCCCCTTTTTTTTTTTTTTCCCCCCCCCCTCCCCCCCGCGGGGGGGGGTTGGTTGGGCTCCCCCCCTCCTTTTTTCTTTTTTTTTTTTGTGTCCCCCTCCCTTTCTTTCTGGGGGGGGGGTTGGGGGTTGGGGGGGGGGGTTAAATATAGGCCTAGTTTTTGAATAAATAAAATATATATATAGGTTAATGTCACCTTTATATTTCTTCTATATTTTATTGATTTTTATATAAATCTGAATCAAATTGTCTTTGCCACCTCTATTTTTGGCTAATAAAAAGAATGGAGAGAGAGAAAACCGAAAAAGTTTCCTATCATAGAAAAAAAATTATCGACATATTTAATTCAGGCTTATTTTCATTTATTTAATTTGTAAATATTTTAATTAAATATTAAATAAAGTAAATATTATATTAACAACAAATTGTTGCAAATTAGATTATTTTTTTTAAATAAGCCATATATGATATAACTTTAATATTATTTCCTTTTAATAAATTCGATGTAAATAAATGTGAATAGATTCTAGGTTAGGGGCCATTCATTAATTACGTAAGGACAATTTTAGTCATTTTTGACCCCCCCCTTACCCCCATGGTATACATAAGATTTCTCGAACCCCCCTCCCCTCTCTTACGTAAGACTTTATCTCGTTCTTCTAAATAATAAAATGTTAGGAAAGGATCAGTTCCACTAAAACTTACAGTTCAACTTAAATCAATAATTTTTATTTTTTAACAAGTAATAATTTATGAAATGAATTTTTGTATTGAATTTTGATTCAAAAGGTATTATGTAAGAATAAGTTTTACGACCCTCCCCCCTACATAAGGACATGTAGAGATTTTCTTACACCCCCCTCCCCCTCAAGACCCTTACGTAATTAATGAATGGCCCCTTAGGTCTATACGACACAGCTTTTAATGCCTGTCAGAATTTTTCTACAATTGTCCCGACAATTATCGTTTCAAAAACAAAAAATTATTCGTGACAAATTGTCAAAATTCACCTATCAGCCTAGAAATTATATGAAACCAAAAAGTGACAAATTGTCATGACAATTTTACAAAAATGTCATTTTTTTTACGTGACAATTAAGTCAAGAGCGGATTTTTATGAAACAGGTATTCGACAAATTGACAAATTGTCACCTGTCACCTGTCATTGTCATGAAATAGGGCCCTGGTATTAGAATTCAAGATGTATTAATAAAATTTATAAACATAGGAAAATATTTATATTTTGTTACCATGGCCTCTTATCTTTCCTATGAAGTACAAGAGTAAAGTGGTCTTCAAAAGATTGCAATGGCAAAATGAGAATATACATTTTAAAGAGCATCTAAAAAATAAATGATTTTTGAATTTTTATCAAATCGAATTTTGAGAAAATCAAAAAAAAACTGAAAAAGTACATCAGTAAAGTACTAGTACTCTTTGGCCGGTTTAGTTCAAAAGCTTATTTACACGAGTTCGGAAGGTTCCTAACTTAAACATAAAATTTCAATCTCCTAGCTTTTTTCGTTCTTTAGATATTTTGTTCACACGGGGGCTCAAGGTACCTCAAAACATGCATATATAGATAAGAGAAATGAATGAATAATCACTCACCATTCCAAAGTGCCCTTTTTCAATGCCGTGATAATCTCGCCACGAATTTCTTTATTGAATGGACAACATTTCCAGAATGCTTTCATCGTTGTAAGAAGACTCAGACATCTAATACAAAAAATAAAATCGATATTCCATCCATCCTCTCTTTTTTTCTTTAAATAAAAAAAAAAATCATCCATATGGAATCTGTTGTTATTTTTATACCTTAATAGATATTCCAGGCGATTCATTGTTGTTCGATTGTTGGGCAAAAAGAACTGTCGATGTTTACGTACAAGTTGAAGTGCATAATCGATAAACAAGTTGAATGATTCAGCTAAAAATTCCTCCTAGAACAAAAGAGAAATTTCATTTTGGCTTTAGTCAAAGTCGTACTTTATAATAAAGTATTATACGTTATATCGGGTAACAAGAGCGTACCCAGGATCAAATCTAGAGGGGGGCAGATCATGGTCGTCCAGGGAGGGGTATATATATATTTAGGGGAAAAGCCTTCGAATTAAAGGCATAAAAACCCTAAAAAGTCCTAACGAGTCCCCGTCGCTATCGCCCTACCTAATTTTGTTTCATTTCATCACTTTATAAGCATTTAATTTTTTTTTCTTGCTAGGGGGGGGGCCTCTCTGCCCCTCGCTGGGTACGCCCATGTCGGGTAATACTCTATACTTTACAAGAACAACAATAAAGTACGCAATAAAATACTCTATTTCCCATGATTTGATTATTCTGGGATTCAAAAAAGTTTGGTCGTAAGTATTTTTGTGTAAATCGGAATTTTCTACTGCACAAAAATGCAGTAAGTATTTAAGGGGGAACGGGAGCGAAGGTGTAACGCATGTTTTTCCCGATAAGATGGCGTAGTGTGTCATAAAAAGTATACCTAAAAAATCAAGTAGTTCAAAAATTTGCCAAGAGATGTCAGAATGGTAGCTAATACCACTTTTTTTTTGACGTGACAACGTCAAAAAAAAGTGGCAAAACGACCCACCCTGGTCACCCTGGTTTTTTAATTTTTCCGTTTCTTGAATAGAGAAATATCCCACCCCAAAGTTCTTTTGTATTTAATTCAAGACCATACCGAGATTTCGTTTTTTTTTTTTGTTTTTTTTTTTGGAGTTAGTAAAAAAATAAATAAAGATTTATTGTGGTGTATTTATTTATATATAAATAAATAATTCCCTATCCAATGTCATTCTTATGATAGAGTTCAAGACTTAAGTCTTCTTTCAAAGGCTTAAATGTTATTTTCTTGTTTCTTCAAGAATCGATAAATAAAGAAAAAAAAAGGGGGGGGGGGTGGAAAGAAATATAATAGCGTGGAGATAAAGTGGAATTTGAAGAAGCAAATAAACACACTAGTAAGTAGTACTACTACTACACTTAAGGGAATAAAAAAAAAGAGAGAGAGAGAGAAGAAAAAATACTGATATCCGTTTGTGATGCGATTAGAGACGTTCAGAACATTAAAGTTTTAAATCTCTCCCTAAGCGCTTAGTATGATCCCCAGTTTATTTTTGATCTTTTCTGATAAAACATTTATTTTTAACTTATCCGTTTATGAAAATTTTATAATAATCAAAAAATTGCGTCATTCGACCTTTTGAGGAATTTTGTTGACAACTGTAATTACTTTAAATTAATTTTAATAATTGTGAAAAAATCTATATAAAATAATAGCGAAGTGTCCGTCTGTCCCGCTCTGTTTGACCAACTTCCCGTTGGAATTTCAAAACAAAATTTTGCAGTCTTATAGAGGACGTTATGGAGAGTCCCGAAAAAATACTCAGGTCCCGATTTTTTTTGATAAAAAACATTCACACTTTTTTTCTCATTCACACTCACACTCACACACACATTCACACTGTCTTTTCGGCAACTCAGGCCATTTAAGACTTTAGACGATAACCGTTATTATATAAATATACATATAGGGGTCCAGGCATTCTTATTTAAGCCATTTGGTATCCAATTGGCTTAAATAAAATCATCGGACTGCTGGGGTCCGAACCCGCGACGTTTGGTATACGAGGTTAGCACGCTAACCTCTACGCCAGCCCGAGGGCACTCAGGTCCCGAAATTTTTATAACTTTTTGAGTTATTAATTCTTAAAGTTACGATTTCTCCCATAGGAAATGTATAGATGAAATATAGACGTTTCGGCTATATTAACAAACCCCCCATTATTTAATTACAATCGTCGACTAATCACGACCTTTATCAGGACGATTCATTCTTATAATACCACTTTAACAATCGCCCTGTTAAAGGTCATGATTAGAGACTGAAAAGTCGACGAATATTAATAACACTGTGCTACAAGAAAAAAAGCCTCGAGAAAATTCCTTCAGATTCTTAAGTAAAATGACCTCCTGAATCCAAATATGACCTCCGTTTTTCCCCAGCACGTACCGTTTTCGGGGGGGGGGGGAGCCCCCTACTTATTTCCACCCCTTTTCGTTAATTATAGGGCCATGAATCAAATTTGGAGGGATGAAAAAGAATATTTTAACCTTAACATTTCTTCAGAAGGTCTAGAGAAGTGAAAAGTTAAAAAACATTAACATTTGGATCCAAGGGGGGATGTGGGGGAGGATTTTGTCCCTTAAAATACAAAAAAATCATTAAAAATGATCAATTTTTTCTGATTTTTCCCAATTTTTTCACTGATTTTCTACATATTCCAGCTGACAGACCCACCTCACCCTTCCGTAAATATCCCTCAACTAAAAAAAATATATAGGTTAAAGCGGGTGGGGTGTGGGCGATTCCGAAGCCCTTGCAAGAAGAATTTTTTTCAATTATTGACAAGAAGTAATTTCTACCCCTTTAGATAAAATATGGAAATATTGAAGGACATAGAAGAATCCGTATATTTAACTTTAAATTTGTGGAGATCAGCCCAAAAAAATGAAAGTTGGCCGCATATTTGCCAATTTGACCAACTGAGCTGTGAATCTTCCATCTTCTTAAAAGGGCTTCGGAATCGCTCACACCCCACCCGCTTTGTCCTATATATATTTTTTTTATTTGAGGGATGTTTAAGGAAGGGTGAGGTGGGTCTGTCAGCTGGAATATGTAGAAAATCAGTGAAAAAATTGTGAAATCGATCATTTTTAATGATTTTTTTGCATTTTAAGGGACAAAATCCTCCCCCACATCCCCCCCCTTGGATCCAAATGTTAATGTTTTTTAACTTTTCACTTCTCTAGACCTTCTGAAGAAATGTTAAGGCTAAAATATTCCTTTTCATCCCTCCAAATTTGATTCATGGCCCTATAATTAACGAAAAGGGGTGGAAATAAGTAGGGGGCTCTCCCCCGATAACGGTACGTGCTGGGGGAAAACGGAAGTCATATTTGGATTCAGGAGGTCATTTTACTTAAGAATCTGAAGGAATTTTCTCGGGGCCAGAAAAAAAGTTTCATTTTGTAGCACAGTGTAAGTGTGCTAATTGACTAGAAATGAAACAACCCGTACGGAAAAAATATGGCAAAAAATATAAGCTTAAAATGTAAGCTAGGTCATATTTTAGGTTATAAGCAAATATATAAGCAAGAATATATAACATTTTAGCGTTTTATTATAAGTTCAAACTTATAAGCCTAGGCTTATATTTTATATTATAATTCTCAGGATATAATCTTACGCTTATAATTTAAATTATAAATTTTAAAATATAATTTATGGTTATAATCTATATATAATATAACCCCTTGTCGATGGCGGGGTAATTACCCCTCCTCCCCCTTCTTTCTCTGCTATTTTCGCATTCTTGATTTATTTTATCTAAAACTCGTAGACATTCACTTTTATAAATTAAAATCTCGAAATTGATAAACGTTTTAAAAATTAAATGATGTTGAATTTTGCATCGTGATATATCACGATATAAAAATAAGACATAATATTATATGATAAAATGCCTTATTTGTAGAAACATAATTTTCTGAAAAAATTGATTGATAAAAACAATAAATAAAAAAAAAAATACAATGCTTTAGATAAATACCGTACATACCGGTACATACAAACATTTTTCCCAATTCATTTTTATAATATATAGATTATTTTAACGGTTAATTATTCATGAACTTAAGATTTTTTGTGAATAATATCCTTTCCAAGACTCTCCCGGAACACAGACAAAAAATTTACGCCGATATTTTAGAATTCAAAATGTAAATAAATAAAAAATCGTAAACATGGGAAAATATTTATATTTTCTTACTATGGCAACTATTTCTCCTAATTTTTATTTTTTTCTTATTTTACCGGTTAATTATTAATAAGTACCAGGGGCGTATATAGACATTTTTTTCGGGGGGGGCCCGAACTCAAAAATTTTTCTGTGGAAAATTTTTTTTTTTTAAGAAACTAAATTTTTTTTCACACGAAATTTTTTGCGGAACATTTTTTTCTTTTAGGGAACCAAAGTTTTCGGTCCTGCGAAAAAATTTGTTGCGCTGATGTCTGTATATTCCTATATATGTATATGTGTTTTGGAAATTTCGGGGGGGGGGGGCCCGGGCCCCCTCGGCCTCCCTCCCCTTATATACGCCCCTGATAAGTACCCTAAGTACCCCTAAGACTCTAAAGAGTCACTGTACCATCATGAATATGTATAATGCAGTCATATTTGCGAATATAATTACAATTATAATAAAAAATTATATCTTTGGATATACTATAATATAATACAAAATATAATTTCCGAGACATATAAAAAGTTATATCTATTGGTTATAATTCAAATTATATCCGATTATAATTTTTCTTATAAGTTAATATATAAATTGAAGAATATAAGTTTCAGGTCATATTTCTGCTTATAAGTGAGGATATAAGCAATTATAAGTGCTTATATTCGCTTATATTTTAGGGCATATACTATTTCCGTACGGGAACCCTTAATTAGAATTAGAAAATAAAATGTTATTTGCAAGCAAGGGGATATAATAATTTAAAAGGAGAAATAAATTGTTTTTACCTCTTCTTTTGATAGATTCTCGGTAGGCCATTGTTGATCCAATTCATGCAAGAGTCTATGAAGTAATTTAAAATCCAGAGGAGTCTCCAGGCCTTTTCTAGAGAACGAAATCCAACGCACCATAGCCAATTGCAGTTCAGTCACATCACCTTGAATTGCATGTTGATGTAGAATTGTGAGAGCCACTTGAGGTAGATCACCACTCCAATTCCAGCTCATACACTTGAAACAAAACAAAAAAAAAAAAATATTTTAAACATTATTTCTATTTAACATAAGTAAAACTCCGGCCTCGGATCAACCGGTCCTCGGATTAACAGGCCTATGACACACTAATGCATAACAGGGTCCATATATAAATTACTTTTTTTTTTTGTATTTTAATTAAACTGTCTGGTTGTGCAATATGTACAATATGTTCGTTCAGATGAAGAAGAAGGGGAAGGAGTTCCCGAGTTTGTTTACTCGCTTGCTTCCCAGTCTATTTTTTTTTTTTTACTACAGATGCTTGAGATTTTTTAAACAAAGATGAACGAGTAAGAAAAATGAAAACAACGTATGATGAAATTGAATGAAAAATCACCGAAACCTCGGATTAACCGGCCAAACGGGTATAGGCCTGTGAAGAGGGGGTTTAATGCAATTTTAAAATTTAGGGGAATCACGCCAGTACAAGAAACAAAAAGAAAAAAAAAAAACAACAGAATTTTATATTTGACAACAAAATAAAGTCGATTGCATACAATATTCGTTCTTTTTTTCATTTTGGTTGTTAATACTAAGTAACACGTCTTTGGTAAGAGAAAGTTGTATTCTGTGCTTGTCACATCAGATATTTTTTGTGTCGAGATATATTTTGACCGTTTATTTTGAAAGTGGTGTAAGTCCATTAAAAAAAAAAAAAAAAAAATGAGATCACATAATTTCTGCTTTAATTATAGTAAATTTTCTATGTATAACTAGCTAGTGCTAAATATCTTAAAAAATTCCCATGTTTTGTACAATTGAAAATTGGTCGGTAAATAGATTTTTAAATAAACAGATATGTTAACCTTTCATTTTCTCGAAACAATAGAAATTGGACTTACACCACTTTCAAAATAAACGGTCCATTTAGTTTCCGTTGATAGGTACAGTAGAATTCAAGATGTAGAATTTATAAACATGGGAAAATATTTATATTTTGTTACCATGGCAACCATTTCTCCTATCCTTCCTATGAAGTACAAGAGTAAAGTGTGCTTCAACAGAACATGTCGCGAAAACCACGTTTTTGGCTTCAGGGGACCTCAAAACGTGTAAATCCATCAAAATCTGGACATCGAATTTTTGACACGACCCAATACTTTCTCTCTATATATATTAACATATATAGTGGTAAGAGAAAGTAAAAAAAAAAAGTCGAATAAGATTCGTAGCATGTAGGCTACTAAAAAAAAAAGCTTTAACGAAAAAGGGCGCCCCAGTTAAGCTTCGCCCCCCCCCCCCTGACCCTCAATGGCTAGTTACGCAGCGAGTATCCGACTGTATGTCTCTCCGTCTGTCATGCTTCTGTTGGAATAATGAAACGAAATTTTGCTATAGAGGACGATATGGATAATCCAGGCAAAATACTCGAGCCCGCATATTCTCAAAAGGTGAGGTGCAAAAAATTGAATGAATTTTGCCCATTGGGAAAGCATTGAGCTTGTCTTGTCTTATAAAAAATTAATTAAAATTGTAGTAACCTTTTGACAGGTTAAATTCAACCATGGCCGCCATGGCAATCCATCAGAACGGTGAATCCGATGGCCGAAAAAAATCAACGATTGGTTTCCATTGGTTACTACGCCAAGCTAAATTTAGAAACCGCTTGATAGATTATCGCTTCTTAATGTGCATTAGACAGCGATGAATATAACAACACATGTTCAATTGTTCTTATTTTAAATACAGTAGACCTATTCATCATCGATTGGCTAATCTTAATTTAAATAAGCCATGGCTACAAAAAAAGAAAAAAAAATTGACATTTTGCCGTCACATGGTATAAAAATATTTTTTTTTTAAATAATCTCTAATTTTGTATTTTCTCTTGCTCTTTTTTTTTTGTTGTTTATTTGTTTGTTTGTTTGTTTGCTGACTTCCATAAAGTGTTATTTTCCTCTTATAATTAAATTTACCTTTCATTTCATTGCCTAATATTTTGAAATTTTATTTTTTCTCAAAGGATTGAATTTTTTATAGATAAATATGCATTCTTTTATTCTTATAGTTAAAAAAAAGTTTCGAATAAAATATTATAAAAGCCTAAAAAGATGAAATCAATCAATTTGTCAATGATTTCAAATGATGGGAGAGCATCAATTTGTTTTTTCCAATTCGATCGGCGCCCAGAGTGCAGCCAGGGAGCCTCGCTTCACTCTCGTCTAGGCTTTTCTTCTCGCGCACATTCGCTTTTCAAAAAATCTCTCTATCTCTCTTATTTGTCGTTGGATTTGAGGAAAAATGCAAAACTGGTCTTTTCAATCAATTATAAAGCTATAGATATTTTTTTATTTAATTACGACAACATAAAATGGGGGTTTATTAATTGCCTTTTACATGTTCAAATTTTAACTGCCTCTTTCATTTTCTAATTTATTGTTTTTTAATTAAATAAACACATTTAGGCCTTGATATTGATTGAATAACGTAGTATATAAAATATTCAAGCAAAAACAATCAAATTTTAGTCTCAAAACGTTCTGAAAATGATTAAAAATCGATTTTCCAAATTTATTTTGACATATTAATTTTTACTTTCTCTTAAAATTCAAAAATCAGGGGACCTCAAAACATGTATATCCCTCAAAATATCGACATCGAGTTTTTAACATGAATCCATACTTTCCTATATATATTAACATATATATAGAGGTAAGAGAAAGTAAAAATGAAAATTTTTAAAGATTTATATTCTCAACTGCATTTTGTCTATGAAATTCGGTGCTTATTAAAAAAATCCCATTAAATTTGGTGCAATAGTTTGCGAGTTGTAGGCAATTTAAGATTCAGAATTTTTATTTTTTATAAGGTATCATTAGTTCGGACTTAAGAAACGGCGAGAGGAGGGGAGGTGGCGCCTGCACCTCCCCTCCAGGCATTGTCGCTGGCCGGCGAGATGCTTCTATTCTTGGAAATAACTATTAAACCCATTCCTTTTTCATTTCTAAGAAATTTTCATATCTCTATCGCAAATCTATCGTTTAAATAAAGTAATTCATTAGACCCATGAGAGAAGTTACAACAAATAATGCTCTCTCTGGGATGGGAGAGACAAATAATTATTCGTATAAAATGACTAGTATTTATTTATTTTATAGCGCTATTGATTGAACTCTGTTATGCAATATTAAGTCAAGCGCCAAAAAAAATTAAAAATTGAGTTAAGCACGGAATATTGTTTCAAATACTATAATTAATAATATTTTTTATGAAATATGTCCTAAAAAAATTTATATTTAATGTTACTTGCACAATTGACAAAAAAAATTATATATAATCCAATGAAAACAAAAAACTTTAATGTTGATTTTCTCAAAACTCGGTAGCTGGCGCTTGACACACTAATGCGTAACAGGGTCCAATTATTCTCTTTTCAATATTCAGGCAGCAAACTCTATTTTTACTTTCTCTTACCTCTATATATGTTAATATATAGAGAAAAGTATTGCGTTCATGTCGAGATTTTGATGGATATACACGTTTTGAGGTCCCCTGAATCCAAAAAAGTGGTTTTCGCGACATGATCTGTCTGTCTGTGTGTCTGGGTTCAATTTTAAGCATAAAGGAATTGAACTAGGAGGCCGAAATTTTATATTTAAACTAGACATCACCCTGAAAATAAGCTTTTAAACAAAAATTGGCCAAAAAGTTTTTCATTTTTTTTTTTTTTTTTTTTTATTTAAATAAAAAAACACTCACACTTTTTTCCCATTCACACACGCATACACACCGTCTTTTCGGAAACTTAGGCAATTTGAGACTTTATACGATACTCGTATGTATAATATATCTATTTGGTATCCAAATGGCTTAAATAAAATATTCGGACTGCCTGGATGCCGAACCCTAGACCCTGCGCTCGGGGCTTGGTGTAGGGGTTAGCGTGTTAACCTCGTATACCAAAAGTCGCGGGTTCGGATCCTAGGTAGTCCGATGATTTTATTTAAGGCATTTGGATACCAAATGACTTGAATAGAAATGCCTGGACCCCCAGATAGAGATATATTAATAATTAACGGTTATCGTCAAAGTCTTAAATGGCCTAAGTTGCCGAAAAGACTGTGTGAATGTGGTGTGAATGAGAAAAAGTGTGAATGTTTAAAAAAAAAAACCTCGACCCTTGGTATACAAGGCAGGAATGCTACCAACTACGCCAAGCCCGAGGGCTTCTTTACTCTTGTATACAGTGAGCGCCACAATTAAGTCCCCACCTAATAGCTTTAGCCCTAAGTATATGGTATAGTATATGGTAAATGGTAAAATAAATTTAAATTTGAAAAGTTAAAACAAAATCATCTGAACCAGATTTTATGTTTTACCTTTTCGCTTATTAAAATTATTTCACCATTCACCATATAGACCTACTATACCCTATATTTAAGGCTAAAATTTTGTTAAAATTTATATTAATATAAATATTTTCCCTTGTATATAAATTTTACATCTTGCATTCTAATATATAGGCGGAAACCAAATACAGTAGAGACCCGGTAATCCGAACCTCGCTAATCCGAACTTCCGGTTAATCCGAACTCTTTTTGGGTACGATTTTTTTTTTGAATTTTGTTTAAGAAAGGAACTTTATTTTATTATTATTATGAAATATTTAACTGTTATTTAGAGTTTAATATCACCTACAAGTTTCACGGTTTACAACGTTATAAATACGACTTTATTATCAAAATTAACTAATTCAAGCTTACAATTCCGGTTAATTCGAACTTTCCGATAATCCGAACGGCCCTCGGTCCCAATTAGTTCGGATTAACGGGACTCTACTGTATATGGACCGTTTATTTTGAAAGTGGTGTAAGTCCATTTTCTATTGTTTAGAGAAAATGAAAGGTTAACATATCTGTTTATTAATAAATCTATTTAACGCCCAATTTTCAATTGTACAAAACAAGGGAATTTTTAAAGAAATTTGCCACTAGCTATTTATACATAGAAAATTTACATAAATTTAAGCATAAATTATGTGATATCTCATTTTTTTTTTTTTTTAATGGACTTACACCACTTTCAAAATAAACGGCCCATATATCGACACGAAAAACCTGGTGTGACAAGCACAGAATACAACTTTCTATTACCGAAAGTAAGAGAGAGTTGTGTGCTATGCGACAGTCACACCAAACTTTTTTAAATTTTATTGAACAAAAAAACAACAACGGCAGAATGTCTTTCATTATGTTTCCTTTGTATTATTATTATGTTTTTTTTTTTTTGTTTCCTTCCTTAGAAATTTTTTTTTTTCATCCTAATTAATTTAGTTATCTTTTATATGAATTTAATAAAAAATTTCTTGACTCTCTCTCTACTACGAAGCTCTATTTATTTATTTATTTATTTTTTTTTAAATAAAGAAATAAAATAAAAACATTCTTCTTTTTTTTTTAATCCTTTCATTAATTTTAATTAACTCTCCTTTTTCAAAGCGTATTTATTTAATTTGACTCTCAAAAAAAAAAATATTCATTTCTAGAAAATGAGTGAGGCCAGTTGATTTATCAAGGGATTATTAAACAAAAAAAAAAAAAAAAATCACTAATGATGATGAACTTTCTTGAGCTGAATAGCGATTTTAAAGGATTGCTGTGTCTAGCAATTTTCTGCCAACTGGCATAATAAAGTTTTATGAATTGATTTCGCTCTATTCTAAACACGATACATAGGATTTGGTGGTGAGTTTTTGTTAATATCTTTTAAATAAAATATGGGGAATGATTTCCCCGAGACTTTCTCGTATATTCTTTTGGAATTACGTCTGTGTGGGGTGTGTGTGTGTGTGAACACGATTGCTTAAAAACCAAAGCAGCTAGATCGATGAATTTTGGTATATACTCCTTACACTAAAATTGTTGATTTCTATCAACTTTTGGAGTAAATACGTCACTTGGAAGTAGTACTTTATAATTTTTTCATTTGTTTCACGAATTCATTTGTTTCTTTTTAAGTAAAGTACTACTTCCAAGTGACGTATTTACTCTAAAAGTTGATAGAAGTCTACAATTTGACTACAAATCCTAGCCTTAGTTGTCGAAAAGGACCTTAAAAAAACAAAAAACAAAAAACAAAAAAAACAAAAATAGGGCTATATCATTTATTTTAATTTTTTTTTCTCATCTTCCTCTAAAAGGGATGCAATAATAACGAGGTCTTCCTCCATCGTCGCCGGGATTGGTGACCCCGAGCAAACAGCGTGTTGAACGTCCCCCCGGTAGCCATCGAGAATATGTATTTAACTATTTTATATAATAAGGTTATATCCCTAAATAGCCTCAGCAGTCGAAGAGGGTTTAAAAAAAAATTCATCGTCGCGACAGAAAAACGTCGCCCAAGTGTGCTCTAGGCTTTATTGTTTGTTTCGCTAGCCCTTTGTATTTCAGAATAATATTCTAAATTAGGATGTGTTTGCCATAATGTTTCTTTAAAACATTACTGACATCTTTAATTTTGTTGCTATTAACTGATACGCCTTTTTCTATTAAATTCATGGATTGTCACTTTTGAATTTCACATTAGTTTGGATGTAATCGGTTTTGAAACTGTTACTTTTAAAGGTTTTTTAAATAAATTATTTATACCATTCGATTCCTGTAAGATAACGTTAAAAAAAATGTTTTTTAAAAATTGGATTAAAACCGGTTTTAAAACTAGGCGATTTGTCTATGGGCGGAAATTAAATATATCTAGACACAAAAAATCTTGTGTGACAAGCACAGAACACAACTTTCAATTTGCGTAGATAAATTATGTTACGAGTCACACCAGAAGTTTATCAAAAAATTTCTTAGATATTTGAAATATAAATTGTTGTGGTGATAGATAGCAAATAAAGAAACAAAAGGATGTTTACCTGTGATTTAGCCAATTCATGGCTAATAAAGATGGCATGGAGTCGTTCCTGTTGGCGAATTTCAGACCAATTATCTTCTTCACTATTTCCTCGATCCTCTCGTGTTGACAGCCAGAGTTTCAAACGAATTCGCCCCTGGATGTTGCTACGCTGAGTTCTCGCCTCCAATTCGTACCAACAATCCAGACCCGTAGATGGAATATCCTATAACAAATTTATTTCATTTTAATATAGGACTATATACCAGTATATCTCTCTCTATTCATATAAATGACAAAAATATAAAAAATCTGGTGTGCCTGGCGCACAGCACATACCTTTCTCTTGCCCTTTGGTAAAAGAAAGTTGTGTATAGTCTATTTTGTCCACGTTTTGAGTGTCGATAACATCATCAGGACATAGCATCAGGACAAGAGCGGATCCAGAGGTGTTTCTCGGGGGGGGGGGGGGGGGGAATTTGGTAATTTTTTGTATGAGAAGCCATTCAAAAATTAGGGTGGACTTTTTCATGTGCAAGCCACTGAGGAAAAAACTATACATGTAACTATTTTATACACTTGGTTAAATTCCTTTTTTTGCAAAAAACAATTTTTCACAGTGCAAACAAGGAAGCCGCCCCCCCCCTCTCAAAAAAAAAAGTATTTAACGACAGGGTGAAAAATTTTGCCGCTCAGCGGACAATTCAGTTCAGTAAAAAAAAAAATTTAGCAGTGCGGAAAAAATTTTGTGTCCCTAAGAAAAAAAATGTAAAATGATTTTCATGGCAGGAGAAAAAAATTTTACCCTTCTGTGGGGGAAAAGAAATTTAGTTTCGTCAAAAAATTTTCCCTGCAGAAAATTTTTGGGTTCGGGGCCCCCCCCCCCCCCCGAAAAAAATTTCTATATATTCCCCTTTTAAAGATTACAGACTCTAAAACTTCTTGAACATAGGCTATAGCCAAGGGGCCAGCACTATAAGGGGGGTTTAATATATTGGTGGTCCAGCAGGGGCGTATATAGAAATTTTTTTCGGGAGGGGGCTTGTTCTCAAAAATTTTTCTGCGAAAAATTGCGGAACCAAAGTTTTCCGCCCTCCCTGCGAAAAATTTTGATTTCGCGGAACATTTTCTCTTAAAAATTTTTACCATCCGCTAGGCCAAAATTTTTTTATGTGGCGTCGCGGAACATTTCACTCTTTCGCGGAACCTGGAGTTTTCGTGCTGCAGGGCCGAGCAAACATTTCGGGGAGGGGGGGGGGGCGAAACCCATTATTGACTCTATATCCCTATATTGTAGAAAATAAAAGGCCGAGCAGCTATGTTAATTTCTTTATTTGAGAACCCACAGCGACGTTTCGGTCGACTA
This sequence comes from Euborellia annulipes, assembly GCA_023213315.1. Lineage (NCBI taxonomy): Eukaryota > Metazoa > Arthropoda > Insecta > Dermaptera > Anisolabididae > Euborellia > Euborellia annulipes. The sequence continues at coordinate 29,927 of JAKCPI010001001.1, forward strand.
TGCGACCATCTTCATGGCTAGAGTTCAGTCAACAGAAAAACCTCTCAAGTTCTTTGACAGACATTTCATAAAATACATTACGATCTATCATATATAATGCATTCAGCGCCAAAGATGAGTATGATTAAAATAAAATTTATATTGACTTTGGCGCTGAATGCATTATATATGATAGATCGTAATGTATTTTATGAAATGTCTGTCAAAGAACTTGAGAGGTTTTTCTGTTGACTGAACTCTAGCCATGAAGATGGTCGCATGGTCGACCGAAACGTCGCTGTGAGTTCTCAAATAAAGAGGCTGCTCGGCCTTTTATTTTCTACTACATACTGATTCAGCTATTCGCCTCGCTAACATATATCCCTATAGGTCTATATGCATTTAGAAAATTTCGGGGGCGCCCCCCTTATATACGCCCCTGTGGTCCAGTCATTCTTATTTAATCTATTTGGTATCCAAACGGCTTAAATAAAATCATCGGACTGCCTGGGGTCCGAACCCGCGACTTTTGGTATACGCTAACCCCTACACCAAGCTCCGAGGGCCTTTTAAAGATTACAGACACGGAAAGGCCACAGGCGGTGCTATCGGAAGAAACCAAAAAATAGAGGGCAGCAAACAAGCTATGGCCAGTGTTTGTCAACTTTTGACAATCTCATAGATTCTTTAATATCATTGTGTGGGTTTGTGTTGTGTGCGTGTGCGTGTGACTCGTGCTTAGTACGTTATTATCCTAATCTTAAAATTTCATCATAGCATGCATGACATGTTTCATAAAAGATGTAATTTTATACAAAAGAGAACCAAATAAAAAAGAAAAAAATAAAGTATTCTTTATTTTAAAATAATAATCTGTTCTCAACAGGTTTATTAAACAAAAACAAAATCCTCCCTATTAAAATAAAAAAAGTTGAATAAAAATTGAGACAAAACATTTTTTTTTTTTTCTGTTAATAATAATAACATTTAATAGGAGTTTAAAAACTCGTAACCAAAAATAATAATAATAATAAAAAAAAAAAAAAGTTTTCGACTATTAAATGATGATAAAGAGGCATTTAATTGAGAAACTAACTGCTGCTTATCTTCCTTCTCTCTTTTTTGTTGATAACTCGACATTCTTTTTTTTTTTTGGAGAGTAACATGTTATATTTATCGAATTATAACTTTTATTAAACTGCGTTTTATTTTTATAGATGGAAATACACTGTTAAATATTGTCAAGGGATATTTATAAACAAATATAGGCCCCCGAGTTTGGCGTAGTAGGTAGCGTGCCTACCTCCTATACCAAAAGTCGCGGGTTCGGACCCAGGCAGTCCGATGATTTTATTTAAGCCATTTGGATACTGGTGTGACTGGCGCACAGCACACAACTTTCTCTTACCCTTCGGTAGAGAAAGTTGCGCACTGTGCTGGTCACACCAGATTTTTTGTGTCGAGATATATTTAGTTTCCGATAGCACCTTAGTTTCAAACTTGCATTTTAAATGTTGACTGCTTGAAATAAACTATGGTTATTTTTCAAAATTTTAATCTCATATTTGGACATTTTATACACAATATAGAATCGTAAATAAATACAAAATTTCATAAGAATTGGAAAAAAAAATTTTAAATGCCTAAAAAGTTCTAAAGGGGACCCCCTTTTGAATCGAAATTAACATACAAATCCCTATAGGAAATTAACATTGTTCCTATGCGAAGATAAGGTGGAAAGGGAATTTAAAAGAGTAGAGAGAGACGATAATGTTTGCAAGTGAGAGAGAGACATATATGTTTTCTTTGAAACAATTAAAGACACAAATAAATTTAAAAAAAATGGGAATTTAAATAATAATTGATTTTTAATCTAATAAAAAGAAAAAGATTTAAATTCCGTTACCATAACAACCATTTCCCTATCTTTCCTATGAAGAACAAGAGTAAAGTGGTCTTCAGAAGATTTCAACGGCAAAATGAGAATATACATTTTAAAGAGCATCTAAAAAATAGTTGATTTATGAATTTTAAAAAAAATCCTTGGAGGAATTTTGAGAAAATCGAAAAAAACTGAAAAAGTACATCAGTAAAGTACTAGTACTTTTTGGCCGATTTTGTTCAAAAGCTTATTTTGAGGTTCTTCAAAGGTACCTAAGTTAAATATAAAATTTCAATCCGCTAGCTCAATTCCTTCATGCTAAAAATCTGTCCACACACAGCACACACACACACACACACACACACACACACACACAGACCAATTTGCGGGACCCACTTTTTTGGACTCAGGGGACCTCAAAACATGTATATCCATCAAAATCTCGACATCGAATTTTTGACATGAATCGCAATACTTTCTCTCTCTATATATTACATATATAGGTAAGAGAAAGTAAAAAAATCTTATAAATTTTATCTTGATTTCTAATTTATCGGCGGAAACTAAATATATGTCAACACAAAAAATCTGGTGTGAGCCAGCATGGTAAGAGAAAGTTGTGTGTGTGCGGCCATTCACACCAGATTTTTATTTAAATTGATTATAATTCAATTTATTGAGAGAGACGAAGGTTTATTAAAAAATCAGTCACATAGCTATAGCCCATAACAATAGAGCAAAGCCCCAGTCTTTTGTTTCTTATTCATTAATAAGCAAATGTGATTAGAAAACAACGATGACAGGCGGATTATTTATTCAGCCTTCTATTGCCTCTGATATGTGAATTTTAGCTGACAACTTAAAATTCCTGACATATTGAAAATATTATTATGGGAAAAATCTTTTTATTATTAAAAGAGAAAGAAAGATCCTAAGCTTAATTATTTACTGAAATTAATTTCATACATAAGAATTTTTATTCAATAACAAATAAATTAATATTGTCATCTTTATAAAAACAATAGGGCTACAGCTGATGTGTTATGCGAATTTGAGAAACAATCGCCCAATGGTTGCGTAAAATAAAGATACAATATGTTGGCCCCTTGTTTAATAACAATAAAAAGGCAAGTGGCTATTTAGAAGCTCGGTGTTAAGGCTTACTTTGCAAATGTTCGGAACAGCACACACTGTTCATGATTGATTGATTTTTTCTTATCACATTTTGAGAGCAAGAGACTATCGATCATTGAACTAATTACTTCAAAATCTACCAGTTGAAATAAATGTAAAAAATGGCACAAATTGATTTGAAAAAAAAAAAAATAAAATAAATCTAGTGTGACTGGTCGCACAGCACACAACTTTCTCTAAACCTTGGGAATAGAAAGTTGTGTTCTGTACTTGTCACACCAGATTTTTTGTGACGATATATTTAGTTTCCGACAGTACATTAGAATTCAAGATATATATATATTTTTTTTTTTTTTTTTTAAACACACTTTTTTCTCATTCACTCTCACATTCACACAATCTTTTCGGCAACTTAGGCCGCTTAAGACTTTTACGATAACAGTTATTTAATAATATATTTATTTGGGGTCCAGGCATTCTTATTTAAGCCATTTGGTATCCAAATAGCTTAAATAAAATCATCGGACTGCCTGGGGTCTAGGGTTTGGACACCGGTGGAAACCGAAACCGGTATACCGGTTTTTTGGCTAATTTTCAAAAACCGAGAAACCGAGTTTTTCTCGAAAAACCGAATTCGGTTTTTCTTTTTAAATTTTTTCTTCAGTGATACTTGTATTCCAATAATAAATTAGCCCGTGACCCATGGCTCAGATAAAAGGCATTAAGTTTCTAGTGCCTGGAGCTTCAGGTTCGCTTCCCGTCACAAGCGAGAAAAATTTATTTCATTTGAATTAGCTATCAATCATTTGAAATAAATAGGGATGGGGTCTAAATGGCCTGAGATACCGAATTTTCCAATACTTAAAAAATATATATAAGCTATAATAATAGCGGAGGGTCTGTCTATTCGTCCGTCTGTCTTGCTCTGTTTGACCAACTTTCCTTTGGAATGACGAAATTTTGCAGTCATTGGGAGGTCGTTTTGGAGATTACAGGAAAAATACTCGGGTCTCGAAATTCCTACAATTTTTTGAGTTAAAAAAAAAAAAAAATTCACACTTTTTTCTCATTCACCCTCGCAGTCACACACACATTCACAGTCTTTTCGGCAACTTAGGCCATATAAGACTACGATAACCGTTACATATGATAATATCTATTGGGGGTTCAGGCATTTCTATTTAAGCGTTTGGTATCCAAATCATGGGGCTGCCTGGGGCCCGAACCCACGACGTTCGGTATAGAAGATAGGCACGCTACCAATTACACCAAGCCCAAGGGGACAATTTTTTGAGTTATTAATTCCTAAAGTTGCCCGGGAGCCGTGGCCCAGTGAGAAGACATTAGCTTCTCGCACCGGAGTCCCGGGTTCGCTTCCCATCCCAAGGGAGAAAAATTTATTTCATTTGATTTGACTACAAATCATTTCAAATAAATAGGGATGGGGTCTAAATGGCCTTAGGTGCCGAGAAGGACCTTAAAAAAAAAAAAAAAAAAAAAAATTCCTAAAGTTACGATTTATTCCATAGGAAATGAATGGAGAAATATATAAACTTATGTATTTTTTGGATTTTTTGTATTCTATGAATGTAAACAATTCCGCAAGTAGGCACTGGATTGGAAAAGTAGTAATAATAATTTTCTTGGGTTCGGATCGCAGGTAGTCCGATTATATTTAAGCCATTTGCTTACCAAATGGTTAAAATAAGAATGCCTGGACCCCCAATAGATATATATTCATTAATAACGATTATCATTTAAGATGTTGACAAAAAACCGGTTTAAAACCGGTTTACCGGTTTTCCGCTTTGTAAAAAACCGAAAAACCGGTTTTCAAAATTTTCCGGTTTTTTCCAAACCCTACTGGGGTCCGAACCCGCGACGTTTGGTATATGAGGTTAGCACCTAACCTCTACGCCAAAGCCCCAGGGCCAATTCAAGATATAAAATTTATAAACGGAGGAGAATATTTATATTTTTTTACCATGGCAACCATTTCTCCTATCTCACCTATGAAGTACAAGAGTAAAGTGTGCTTCTTAAGGTTTCAATGGCAAAATGAGAATATACATTTTAAAGAGCATCTAAAAAATAATTGATTTATGAATTTTAAACAAAATATTGGAGCGAATTTAGGGAAAATCGGAAAAAAAAATGAAAAAGTACATCAGTAAAGTACTAGTACTCTTTGGTCGATTTTGTTCAAAAGCTTCGTGTCACGTCCCATGGGGGTGCCTAACTTAAATATTAAATTTCATCTTCCTATCTCTTTTCGTTCTTGAGTTATTTTGTTCACACACACACAGACAGACCATGTCGCGAAAACCACTTTTACTTTCTCTTAGCCTATATATGAAATATATAGAGAGAGAAAGTATTGCGATCATGTCAAAAATTCGATGTCGAGATTTTGATGGATATACATGTTTTTGAGGTCCCCTGAGTCCAAAAAAGTGGGTCCCGCAAATTGGTCTGTGTGTGTGTATGTGTGTGTGTGTGTGTATGTATGTGTGTATGTGTGTGTGGACAGATTTTTAGCATGAAGGAGTTGAGCTAGCGGATTGAAATTTTATATTTAACTTAGGTACCTTTGAAGAATCTCAAAATAAGCTTTTGAACAAAATCGGCCAAAAAGTACTAGTACTTTACTGATGTACTTTTTCAGTTTTTTCGATTTTCTCAAAATTCCCTCCAAGGATTTTTTTAAAATTCATAAATTAACTATTTTTTAGATGCTCTTTAAAATGTATATTCTCATTTTGCCGTTGAAATCTTCTGAAGTCCACTTTACTCTTGTTCTTCATAGGAAAGATAGAACTGGTTGCCATGGTAACGGAATTTAAATCTTTTTCTTTTTATTAGATTAAAAATCAATTATTATTTAAATTCCCATTTTTTTTTTAATTTATTTGTGTCTTTAATTGTTTCAAAGAAAACATATATGTCTCTCTCTCACTTGCAAACATTATCGTCTCTCTCTACACTTTTTAAATTCCCTTTCCACCTTATCTTCGCATAGGAACAATGTTAATTTCCTATAGGGATTTGTATGTTAATTTCGATTCAAAAGGGGTCCCCTTTAGAACTTTTTAGGCATTTAAAATTTTTTTTTCCAATTCTTATGAAATTTTGTATTTATTTACGATTCTATATTGTGTATAAAATGTCCAAATATGAGATTAAAATTTTGAAAAATAACCATAGTTTATTTGAAGCAGTCAACATTTAAAATGCAAGTTTGAAACTAAGGTGCTATCGGAAACTAAATATATCTCGACACAAAAAATCTGGTGTGACCAGCACAGTGCCCAACTTTCTCTTACCGAAGGGTAAGAGAAAGTTGTGTGCTGTGCGCCAGTCACACCAGATTTTGTATTCAGGGACCTCAAAACGTGAAGATCCATCAAAATCTCGACATCGAATTTTTGACATGCTCCTCTTTATATATATTAAGAGGTAAGAAAAAGTAAAAATTATTATTTTTACTCTTGTGTCCTTAAGGAATTGTTTATTTTACAGAAATGGTTAAATAACATACAACACGCCCATTATTATGCTGATGGCTTAAATTTTTTATTCTTAGAAAATAAAAAAAAAAGGAAATGTCACGAAAAGAGTTGTCACGTGATGCGAATGAGTGAATTCTTTTGGGATCAGCAAGAGAGAGAGAGAGAGAGAGAGAGATAATTTGATAAAGAGAGATAGAGAGATAGAAATAACACAACCCACCTGTAATGGGATATTAACACAACCGAGAAAATCATCTTGACTCCCCGATCGAGCACTCTGAGCGATCTGTTTGAAGAAACGCCCAAGGCCTTTAACACCACGCACTTCGTTCAATTTAGACACCGCATCCAACACAGACGATTCGTCATCGTGGTCCCTAAAGACAAAAAAAAAAAAAAAATTGGTTAATTCCCTAAAAAAAAAAAAAGATAAAGGGAAATGTGTGTTTAACCCTATTAGTCCAAGATCCCAGGGCCCCCAGACAATACTCATTTTCTCACAAATAAAATGTATGGGATAAAGTAGTGTTAGTTCGTACTTTGAGTGTAAGCATATTTGCAAATTTGGGCCGTGGGCCAATTTATAGGTAACCAAGTGCCAAACATGGGTAAAAATAGTACTAACTATACTTATTTTCTCATTCTTGATTTTTACGTATATTTTTAGAGAATATAGTTAAAAGTTAATAATCAGTACTGCCAGACACTTACCATGGGCCATAACTCTTGCCAGACGCTTCAAAGTTACCAAAAAAAGTATGAAACTATACTCATTTTCTCATTCTTGATTTTTATATATGATATTCAGGGAACCATTTCAAAACTAATTGTAAGCTGCCAGACCAATCCGTTGGGCCAAACATCCCGCCAGACACACCTAAAGTGTCGCTATGCATGTGTTAAAGATAGGGAAAAACAATACTAATTTTTCTCAAAGTCTCAGAGCTGATTTTTATGTATGTTTTAGAGAATATTGTTAAAAGTTTATAATCAGTACTGCCAGACACTTACCATGGGCCATAACTCTTGCCAGACGCTTCAAAGTTACCAAAAAAAGTATGAAACTATACTCATTTTCTCATTCTTGATTTTTATATATGATATTCAGGGAACCATTTCAAAACTATTTGTAAGCTGCCAGACCAATCGGTTGGGCCAAACATCCCGCCAGACATACCTAAATTGTCGCTAAAACGTCTGAGCGCGAGCATATTCATATTTCATATCTTTTTAATGAAAGGTCATTTATACGTCCAATTCAATTCAAAAATATTCCTGTATTTTTACTTATTATTAAAAACCAATAAACTACTATTTTATTGCTGTTCGTTTGTTCATAATTTTCATTAAGACTTCAAAAGTATTAATATTTTATTATTCTTTAATTAACGTTTTAAATGAGCGTTAAAAATTACTTATTTTTACTGAAGCTTTCCATTAGACCATTATTAACATAAATTTTATAAAGCTATCTATGTAGGTTATAAAATTATCCACATATCCTGCTCGCGCTCAGACGTCTAGCGACACTTTATCTATGTCTGGCGGGAAGTTTAGCCCAACCGATTGGTCTGGCAGCTTACAAATAGTTTTGAAATAGTTTTCTGAATATCAAATATAAAAATCAAGAATGAGAATATAAGTAATATTAGATCATCTTTTCGGGAGCTTTGAAGCGTCTGGCAAGAGTTATGGCCGATGGTAAGTGTCTGGCAGTATTGATTATTAATTTTTAACAATAATCTCTAAAACATGCATAAAAATCAGCTTTGAGACTTTGAGAAAAGTTAGTATTGTTTTTTACATATCTTTAGCATACGAGCTTATTCATAGCGACACTTTATCTATGTCTGGCGGGATGTTTGGCCCAACCGATTGGTCTGGCAGCTTACAAATAGTTTTGAAATGGTTCCCTGAATATCATATATAAAAATCAAGAATGAGAAAATGAGTATAGTTTGATACTTTTTTTGGTAACTTTGAAGCGTCTGGCAAGAGTTATGGCCCATGGTAAGTGTCTGGCAGTACTGATTATAAACTTTTAACAATATTCTCTAAAACATACATAAAAATCAGCTCTGAGACTTTGAGAAAAATTAGTATTGTTTTTCCCTATCTTTAACACATGCATAGCGACACTTTAGGTGTGTCTGGCGGGATGTTTGGCCCAACGGATTGGTCTGGCAGCTTACAATTAGTTTTGAAATGGTTCCCTGAATATCATATATAAAAATCAAGAATGAGAAAATGAGTATAGTTTCATACTTTTTTTGGTAACTTTGAAGCGTCTGGCAAGAGTTATGGCCCATGGTAAGTGTCTGGCAGTACTGATTATTAACTTTTAACTATATTCTCTAAAAATATACGTAAAAATCAAGAATGAGAAAATAAGTATAGTTAGTACTATTTTTACCCATGTTTGGCACTTGGTTACCTATAAATTGGCCCACGCCCCAAATTTGCAAATATGCTTACACTCAAAGTACGAACTAACACTACTTTATCCCATAAATTTTATTTGTGAGAAAATGAGTATTGTCTGGGGGCTCTGGGATCTTGCTCTATATCATTTCTGCATTTATTCCAACCTGGAAATAAACAAAAAAAGAGAATGAAATCCCTTGGGATTTGACCATAAAGAGTAAAAAAAAAAAAAAAAAAAAAATATAAAAGCTTTTATACGTCCAGTACTCATAATAATGCACTTAATTTTAGTAAAAAGCGATGGTGGCTTACAACTCATTAATTTGATGTCATTAACCCTATTTCTTATGCCGATATCAGCCCTCGGGACTTGGTGTAGAGGTTAGCGTGCTAACCTCGTATACCAAACGTCGCACAGTGGGCTGAAATAGGAAAAAAGCGGCCAAAATTCTAAAGAATGAACTTCAAAATATAAAAACAACGTTTTGCACACCAATAATAGACTATATGTGGACCTCAGTACAATAATTCATTTTTTTTTACCCAACCCAAACCAGAGCTATAGAGCGCCAAAGTGGGCAAGAAAACTTACTAACTTTTCTTTGCGTTTTAAGTCGATATTCAGGAATTTTTTTCATGTATTAATATTAATACAATTTTAATGAATTTTTTTTTGAATCATAGATAAATTAATCTTCTTTCTGAATATATTTTTGTTTTTCTTGTATTAGAGTTATTTATTTTTAAATAAATTTTTTTTTGTAAGTAAAAAAAAAAGCAATATAAATTTTTTTCAATTTCAAAAAAGTATATGGGCATCCTCTTGCCTTCTCACGAAATCAATCGATTCTGAAACTAGAATACATGTAGAACATAAGTGCAACGAAACTTTTTGCCCGATCCGATTTTTATTAATTTTTATATAATTAAATCGGCAGAAAAACAAGTGATTTCCGTCAAACCATATGAACTTCTCTCTGCTTTACAGATAATATTGAAACGTGACAAAGGACTGACGGACAAAATAAAACCAGGCTATTATTAGAATGACCATAAAATTTTACGGTGGGGCCTCAAATTTTGTAATTTTTTGAAAAAAATAATCTATTAAAAGGGAATATCCAATATTTGAAAATTTTATCTTTTCTTATTCATATTCTTACTAATATTATTGAAATTACTATATTATTTTTGTATACAATTGGTAAAGCCCCCCTGGACCCCCTTATAACCTTAAAAAAAAATGCCGATATCAGGGCGGTTTTGCCGCCATTTAAGAATTTATTTAGTATAAAAAAGTAAGTAGGCCATATAATTTTTATTTTCAATAAAAATCAAATCATTTTATTTATTAAAATCAGGCTGACGTTTCGGCCTAGTGTCTAGGCCATCTTCAGTGCTCGTTGGCTTGACAAGGGACCGAAACGTCAGCCTGATACGGCTTTAATAAAATACTGGCATTATAAAATATTTAACGAAAGGCAATTTCACTATTCGTAAGTTATTGATATACCGTAGACGTTATTGATATACCGTATACCGACTGTGCACAGTCTTTTCGGCAACTCAGGCCATATAAGACTTTTTACGATATCCGTTATTGACAAATATACATATATGGGGTCCAGGCATTCTTATTTAAGCCATTTGGTATCCAATTGGCTTAAATAAAATCATCGGACTGCCTGGGGTCGAACCCGCGACGTTTGGTATATGAGGTTAGCACGCTAACCTCTACGCCATGCCCCGAGGGCTGATGTAAAATTTATAAACATGGGGAAATATTTATATTTTGTTATCATGGCAACTATTTCTCCTATATTTCCTATGAAGTACAAGAGTAAAGTGTGCTTCAAACAATTTTGAGGGGAAAACGAGAATATACATTTGAAAGAGCATCTAAAAAATATCTTAGAAGAATGGCAGGAGATAGCAGCCAGGAAGGAGCGTCTCCAAAACAATGAAACTCGCAGATATTCGTGACGTTGAAAATATTTTCTAAAGCAGTCTGGCTCCTCCTTGAAACGAATTGATTCGTTTTTATTGTTTGAGGGAAAGGGAATGGGCGGAGCTCTAGAAGCGCCAGACCCACCCATTCATAACACATTTGGTTGCCTATCTACCAGGGGTTTCCGTTGATGTCCTCTCTTTCTAAATATTCTCTAATACGGATATGGCCTTTCTAGAATTAACTCTTGTATCACTAGGAATGGAAGGACGTGCAGCCATACTCGAAGTTCGCTTTCTTACAAGCAACTGATGACTGACGTAATCTTCCTAGATGTTCAATCGGCTCTTTATTATTGACGCGCATCGATAGCTTTCCATCAATCTCCGTCAATCCAACACAACTCTTCAATACCCTTCTAAACGATCAATATTTCGATAAATTTAGTCAAGAATCGATCTTTTATTGAAAATAATCGACTTTTTAGAATCGAGTTGAAACTCTTTCTTTCCCACCTGGGAGCTAGAGCCTTAACGGGCTACGGAAGCGAAGGTGTTACACATGTTTTTCCCGATAAGATGGCGTTGTGTGTCATTAAAAGTATGCCCAAAAAATCAAGTAATTCAAAAATTTGCCAAGAGATGTCAGAATGGTAGCTAATAATATTTAATGCATTTGGTTGATTTTCATTGATCTTTTAACAATAAATACTTTATAAATATTATTATATATTATGTATCTTTTATAAAAGCATATAAATATAGACCAGATATAGGCTAATACTATGGGTCGTTTTGATAACTTACCTACCCCAACATTAAAATAGCCTCCCTATGGGGAAATACATGGTGTTTGTCCTTCAGATATTTTAATGCTGAAGGACAAACACCATGTATTTCCCCATAGGGAGGCTATTTTAATGTTGGGGTAGGTAAGTTATCAAAACGACTCATATCGGCTGTTAGACAAGCCTGCCATCTATTGCAAGAATGCTGAACTAATTTGACCTTTGATTTTTAAATAAATCTATAAAGTTATTTTAAAAATTTCTTAATTAATATGTGATTAATAATAACAATAAATTCATTTTTTAATTTAAAAAAAAATTAAAGATTATTGGGACAGATTGTCTTTTTGTATTTGCTTGATAACAAAAAAATTAATTACGATAATTTTTTAATAAGTCATTAAAGAAATTATAGCTCGATGTCCCAATAATCTCTTATGAATTTAATTCATTTTAAAAAAACCGCATTGAAAAATTCCTTATAATAGACTAGTTTTTTTTTTTAAAGTACGTTTAGACGTCGCTCCTGAACCCCCTTAAAAAATAAAGATGTTTTTGGAGTACACATGAAACTAGCAGAGAGAGAAAAAGATGGTATTGTTTCTTTAATAATAAATGAATTTATTTTTACTCAAAGGATTAAATAAAAAAATGAAGATTAATTCGTTCTTAAAAAAAAAAAAACAAACAAATCTCTGGCTTATATTAATATATTCTCTAATACAGAAGAAAGCCAGCCTCTATTTGTCAAGCCCTTTTCTTTTCTTTTAAATCTTTAATTAGCTTTTTATGCTATGTATGTAGGCCTACGTTATTCCCTCCTTTTTTTTTTTCTTTTAAAGATTTGCACTTAAGCTACTTGTTGCTTTTACTTACTTAAAATTTAAACCTCTACCATAATATTTTTTTCTATGTCATGTAATCTCATTTCTCATCCGAAATAATAAACTAACAGAAGAAGGGAACAACAAATTGCTTGCTTACCTTTAAACTTGACAGAGATAGAAAACATCTCTTTAATTAGTCCTTGTATTTTCTTTGATGTCTCTCTCGCTTTCGCTATTTCTTATTAACATTTCAAGTTCTAATTCGTGTAAGAAAGATGTTTAATAATACGTATTAAATATTATATTTGAAATTGTTTTTGAAGGTTTAATTAAATTAATTGATTTAAGAGTAAGGTTATAGGGTTAACCAACACGGGCATGAAAGTAGAAACAATACAATGAAAGATTACCAACTTATATATATAAAAATAACTAAAAATATTCCCGCCTCGAGGTTAGAGATAGTGATAAATGTCAATATTGATAATATCAAAAAGCGCGCAACATGTCCGCCTTCTGCAGATTTTTGTCAAATTTTTTTTATTATTATTTTTATTATATAGAGATTATTTTATTTATTGCTTGGGCTAGCTAGCTCTCATTATTTCATTTGTGATTCTATTTTGTGTTCCTGATTTTTTACTTTCTCGTATAGAGAAAGTTATGTAATCGTAAAAAAATTCGACTTCGAGATTTTGATGTTTCTCCACGTTTTAGACCTCCCTGAGTCCAAAAAAACCATTTTTGGCATTATGTCTGTCTGTGTGTGTGTGTGTGTGTGTGTGTGTGTGTGTAAACACGATTGCTTAAAAACCAAAGCAGCTAGATCGATGAAATTTGGTATATGCTCCTTACACTAAAATTGTTGATTTCTATCAACTTTTGGAGTAAATACGTCACTTGGAAGTAGTACTTTACTTAAAAAGTTTTTTCAAAAATTTTGAAATTTTCAATTTTTTTGTTATATTATAATAAAATACTCTATTTTAAAAAGTTTTTATTCTTTGACATTTTTTCGAAAACTGAATAGTTTTTGAAATAATCAAAGAAGAAATAGAAAAATATTCGTTAATTTTGATAAAAAAATCAAAACAAAATCATACAGGTGTCATTAAAAAAGCGTAAATATAAACAAATTAATTTGTGAAACAAATGAATTTGTTTATATTTAATCTACAATTTTAGTGTAAGGAGCATATACCAAATTTCATCGATCTAACTGCTTTGGTTTTTAAGCAATCGTGTTCACACACACACACACACACAGACGTAATTCCAAAGAACATACGAGAAAGTCTCGGGGAAGTCAATCCCCATATTTTTTTTTATAGTAAAATTTATTAAAATATTTGTCATCTAAAAATTAAAATAAAATTTTTAAAATAATTAGCTGAGGGGAACGTCCCCGGAAGTCGGTTAATAAGAGTGATGGCTTGGATTTTGCGAGGGTCTTACAAGATTTAGTATATAAGAATATCAAGGCCTGAGTTGAGTGTTCGGATGATATAAATAAATCTGGATTCTATATATATATATCCAGGACTTTAAAAAACTAAAAAAATATTTAAATTTCCCAAGAATAAAATAAGGGTATCCCCTCCATAACCATATAGGCCATGATGAAGGTTGATGGTTGGTGACCGAAATGTCGACAGTTGAAAAAAAAAAAAATTCCCTCACTACTGTGTCTCCTTTCCGTGGAGAAACATACAAATCTCGAAGCCGAATTTTTTTACGATTACAATACTTTCTCTTAATATTCTATACAAGAAAGTAAAAACTGTCACTTTAGATCCCATCCTTATTCATTTCAAATGATTTGTAGTCAAATCAAATGAAATAAATTTTTCTCGCTTGGGACGGGAAACGAACCCGAGAGAGGCTAGTGTCTTCTCTCTGAGCCACGCGGGTCACGGGCATAAAACATAAATTAATTTCAGATAAAAATTTTTTTAATAAAATTGCCTTTTGTACGAGTTCTCTTTTATCTTTTTTTAATAGAGATATTACGTATATTAAAGCTTAAGAGAGAATTAATATCCCCATTCTCGCTCTCTGGTCAAGCAAGGAACCCCCTTTATTTTATCCTCCTGATGATTGGTTTGGGGGAGGTCCCTCTTGATTAAAAGACTATGCCCTGTCTGTTTGTTGGAATGTTGTCTGTCTCTCCATCTCTCTCTCTTTGTGACCAGTTTGTTTGCTTTATGTGAAATCCATTAGCTCCATATATTGCCCTCTCTCTCTCTCTCTGAATATTTATCTTCTTCCTCTTTCTCACTGATTGATTTCACAATTCATACTAATTTTAAATTAAAAAAAAAAAAAAAAAAAAAGAATTTGTTTATTATTTCCATTTTTCGTTCGGATATTTTATGACACTCACCCACTGAAGTAAATATTTTTGATTGATCAGTTCATTGTGAAATCTTTTATATTCATTGGCAAAAATATTTTTTACTTTCCCTTACCTATATTTATATGTTAATAGACATATATGGACCCTGTTATGCAAATATGTGTCAAGAGCGCCAAAAAAATTCAAAATTGAGTTAAACACGTAATATTGTTTCAAATGCTATAATTAATAATATTTTTTTTATGAAATATGTCCTAAAAAAAAATTTATATTTAATGTAAAAGCTTAAAATTATTTTTTACGATATTTCAATGCAGAATTTTCATTTTGCAATAATGATTTATGTACCTAACACGTTGTTTTTTATGATGTTAACAACCAATAAAAACTTATTTAACCTATATTATATATTGTTTACCTTAAATAAACCAAAATCCTTTTTTTTGAAAAATGAGAAATGAATTCGTAGATGTCAAAATTTAATTTTTTGATATTATTCCTGATAATTTAGATGAGGATCAGTGGGATTTCGAAAAGACAACAAAATAAATAATATTAAGTCGATTTCATTATTATAACTTTGATTTACTGTTGCCATGTTCACTTCCATTCAGGAATTAATTGATGAGAAAATTTTGTTATCACTTTGTATTTAATTTTAAAATATTAATACTATTCAAAATTTATTAATGTAATTTTGAAAAAAGGTTCTATGCTACTAGTATTAAATATAACCATAAAAGAACTTTAATAATATCTCCGTTTTAATTTTTGAATTATAACCTAAAATTATTTTATGAATATAAATAGTGCATAGATTAATTTGCAATCATGTGTCAAGAGACTTTGAAACATTTTTACAAATATAATTGTACTTACAATTGTTAGAGAATTTTGCAAAAATAATTTTTTATATTTTATTGTTTATTCTCTAAATTAGTCGTATTTTTAGAGATAATTTATGAATATCTGCCATAATTTTACAGTATTTACTTGCACAATTGACAAAAAAAATGATGATATAGGCCTAATCTAATCAAAACAATTTAAATCAGAAAAACTTTAATGTTGATTTTCTCAAAACTCGATGTCTGGTCTTTGACACACCATTGAATAACAGGGAGATTGGATTCATGTCAAAAATTCGATGTTGAGATTTTGATGGATATACACGTTTTGAGGTCCCCTGAATCCAATTTTTTGTCTGTCTGTGTTCTATTTAAAGCTTGAAGGAATTGAGCTAGGAGGTTGAAATTTTATATTTAAGTTAGGTCGATTTTGTTCACAAGCTTCGTGTCACGTCCTAGCTTTTTTCGTTCTTGAGATATTTTGTTCACAGACAGGCATCAGAAAACATATTTTTTCATCAAATTTCTCTAAGAGGTAAGAGAAAGTAAAAATACTTTCCACTCTCTCTTATTTAATGGACCGATAATTATTTATTTATTTTATTTATTTAAAAGCCGACTTTGAAAACCTTTTAACTTGTACGTATTTATTAAAAGAGATTTATTTATTATATATCAAATGTAATTTCTTTTAAGAGTTAGAGAAAGAGAGAAAAAAAAAAGTTATTTTATGAGAGATGAAGAGAGAAACTTATGTGAATATTAATTAAAAAAATTTCATTTAAATTATACATAACTTATTTAAAAAAAAATCTCTTACAGTCAGTTTTAAATTTAATTTTCTAAATTGAATTCAATTGCCTTCGTTTAAAGCAGGGGTCGGCAAGCTTTTCTAAAAAAAAAATCATTGTGTGGTTTTATGAAAGCACGATGCAAGTGAAACTTTTTTTCGGATCGTAGGCGTTTAATTTTCAGTAAATTATTCAATTAAGGGTATTAAAATCGCGTTTTTAATCTTAACTTAATAATTGGAAAATGGGAAATCAATAGACGCATGTTAAAAACTGAGAACAATATTTATTTAGAAGATTTGAATCATTTTAAATTATTTTAAAAATTATATTTTATCAATTTAAAAATTGAATAATTAAATCTCACAATTATTTTTTTATAATTCGTCATATATATTAAATTTAACGTTCTTATTTTTGTCGTCACGGCTTGTGACGTCATGGCTTGTAGCGTCACAGCCTTTGACGACATGCAGTTTAGAAGAGCGAAAAAATTTGAAGGGGATCAAATAAAAGTTTCACTTAAAAAAAAAAGATATTTTAAACGTCTCTCAGAAACTAAAAGAGCTACGAGGTTGAAATTTTATAATTAAGTTAGTCACCCTCCCAAGGGGTGAAATAAAGCTTTTGAACAAAATCGGCCAAAAAGTACTAGTACTTTACTGATGAACTTTTTCTGTTTTTTTTTTTTTTTTTTTCGATTTTCTCAAAATTCCCTCCAACGATTTTGTTTAAAATTCATAAATGAACTATTTTTTAGATGCTCTTTAAAAAGTATATCAGTCAAGAAGGATGAGTAGGCCTAAATAAAATCCGGATCTGATGGATGATCAGGCAATTTATTTGGATTAATTACGTCCGCTATAAGTCGACGTTTCGGAGCCAAAACGACGGTGTCAAAATAACCGCATGACACCGGTTAAGTGCTGAGAGCAACTAAATATATCTCGAAACAAAAAGCAAACGTGTGGGGTCGTAGGAACCCCGGCAGGAACGAATTTACTCAGGAAATAAAGAGGAGAAGATGGGCGCGGATACAAGGGGGGGAAGGGGAAATTTTAATGTAAAATTTTAAAAAATTAATACTTAAAAATTTGATATGTATTTATATTCTGGCAAACAAGTACAGAATGCGCCTTTAAATTACCGAAATTAAGTGTACTGTGCGACCAGTCACTCCAGATTACCCCCCCCGAGAAACAGCCCTGGATCCGCCACTGGCGTGGCCTCACCAAGGCTTCGGCTAATCTCGCCTTCCTCCGCCGTCGCTCGAGCGCTGGGAACACATTTTTGTTAGGAACGCGTTTTTGTTACGTTACATTTTCTCCCATTTCACCCTGCGTAAAATCTGGTGTGACAAGCACAGTACACAACTTTTGATAAGAGAAAGTTGTGTGCTATGCAACCAGTCACACCAGATTTTTTTTTTAAAATTTCGTTTTCTATAAAATCAAGAAGAAATGAAAATCAATAAACAACGACATGAAAACATTAAAAAAAAAAAAAGAGAAAGAGAGAGAGACGGAGCTTTTAGCGACGACGACGACGACAACAACAACGAGGGGTTGGCAAGTGGCTGGCGTTCTATTCCCGTTTCCACCTTTGCTTTCGACATTCAACGATTACATACCGTTGAGTGTGTCTCCCCCTCCCCCCCCCCCCCCCCCATCCCCCAAATGGCTATGTTTGGAGGAATAAAAGAAGAGGAGAAAGAAAAAAAAAAAAGAAATTTGAAGAAGATGAATTGAAAGAAAGAAAAAGAAAAATGAAGTCTACTTTTTGTTGTTGTTGTTGTTGTTGTTGTTGGTTTGACAATTCAATAAGTATTTATTTATATATATATGACATTTCAATAAAATTAATCTTTTTTTTTATATTATCTTAATCCCTCATCTTGGCTGCTGAGGCGTTTTAGAAGTTTATGGGGCCCAATTTATAAAAAAAATTGGACCATTTATTTTGAAAGTGGTGTAAGTCCATTTTTTTTAAGAAATGAGATATGACATAATTTATGCTTAAATTAATGTAAATTTTCTATATATAACTAGCTAGTAGTTTCTTAAAAATTTCCCATGTTTTGTACAATTGAAAAATGGTCTGTAAATAGATTTTTAAATAAACAGATAAGTTTTTTTTTTTTTTTAAACATTCACACTTTTTTCTCATTCACACTCACACTCGCACACACATTCACACTGTCTTCTTCGGCAACTTAGGCCATTTAAGACTTTGACGATAACCGTTATTGAATAAATATACATATATGGGGTCCAGGCATTCTTATTTAAGCCATCTGGTATCCAATTGGCTTAAATAAAATCATCGGACTGCCTGGGTCCGAACCCGCGACGTTTGGTATACGAGGTTAGCACGCTAACCTCTACACCACCGCCCCGAGGGCAAACAAATTTAACCTTTCATTTTCTCAAAACAATAGGAAATGGACTTACACCACTTTCAAAATAAACGGTCCAGTTTTCA